>JALPQI010003859.1:0-71289 GCA_025490895.1 Thaumatotibia leucotreta | reverse complement strand
TCGTTGACGGAAGATTGATGATGGGCGGCAGCGTCAACATAGTAGACACACTACTGCGATCGCCAATCCGCTTGCCTAGCGCGGCAATTATGGAAATTTTCATCCAAAAGCGACTATACGTGTAGATAATAGGAGAGGCCTAAGTCCAGCAGTGGACTGAAATAGGCAGATGATGTGATTGATATGTCTCCCTATCAAATGTGAAAGAATTTGTGGGTAACTTTGACATAAAAACCTGTGATTTGTATGTCAGTATATCGCCGCGAGATAGATTTTTCTTTTACTAACTATATGAATAAAAGAGGGATGGATACTATCTCGCGGCGACATATTTGACGCACTTATCCTGTGCTAAGCCTACTGACGTACCTATTGAAGCGTGCGTGATGAACTATTCACAATATTGAGCAAATGTTAACGTAAAACTTGCCAAGTCGTGGTAAGTACTCTGAAAAACATAAACGTTATTAAACGTCACTGTATCTAATCTGTATTTCATTGTACAAGTACTATTGTCTTGACTGTGATTCAAGTGACTGCCATTATTAAAAAGCTTCTTGTGTTATGATAGTACTCGTGTAAGCTGTTTATTCAAAGATTTTTTGTTCATTTTTAGCTTTGAGAAATTTTTGCGGGTTGGAATCCTTATTGATATTTTGCGGTATTTGCGGCCGCTGATTTTATTTCATGACCGTTATTTGTTAAGATACGTACGATTAGATAATTGTTAAACATGTTATTTATGAACTCAGTATTGACTGTATTCAGTTTACACTATTAAAAGGAGTAACATTAGTTAGAGGATCATTTGGTTCGAAATATGTCAAGATTGTGAAGCCATTTTCAACTTAGATTACGTGACCCGTTTTGCTAAATATTAGAGCTACAATACGAGTATAGCTTTGTACACACATACGCATCACCTTTTCTCAGTCCACTTCTGGACGTTGGCCTCTCCTATTAGCTATGCGTGTGGACGTATTAGGAGGTAAATGTCTATAATCGCTACGCTGGGCAAGCGGGCTGGCGATCGCAGTAATGTCCACTATAATGACGCTACTGCCCATCATAAACAACTGGTCAGTGACACTGATAGCAGAAAAAGTGTATTGTCAAATGCAAAAATGTGTTTCGAAAGAATTGTCTTATAAATGAGGAGAGTTTTTTCAAAATGGTCTGTTTCCACTTTGTTAATAGAGATGATTTCTCTTTTGAAAACATAGAATAATAACCCTTATCGACAGATTGGAAATAAGCCGAATTTAAAAAGTTAAACGATACTCCTCAGATGTTATGATGTTCTTATTATATTGATTTAAACTTTCACGATTATCACTCATATTTTAAAGACAAACGGGTCTTAATCGCGTAAACTTACGTTTAATTATATCCTGACGTTTCGGGCATGACGTTACACCCGTGGTCGCAGGATATAATTAAACGTAAGTTTACGCGATTAAGACCCGTTTGTCTTTAAAATATGATGTTCTTATTACTCAGAATTAAAGTGCACTGGTACATAATATTGAGCATTTTTATATACCTACACCTTATTTTGCCTTTGATATCGAATTCCTTGTATGTCCCAAGTATTAAAATTTACACATGTTCTCATGTTTTCTGATCTTTAAAACATTCAACCCCTTAAAAATTCAAACACCGACACCAGCGAAGTACGAACATATGAAGTATTTCTTGCAATCATTAACAAATCCACCCCAACCACCCTAAGTGTGAAGACTTCAAAGATATGAGGCATTCCTATTGTACACGACGCGTGGGTGAAACGAGAATGTAGGGAACGTAAAGCTGCCTCCATACTAGCGATTGAACTCTCGAGGTTTTATTTTTCTTGAATGGTTACAGAAAATGTCGGCCTGAATGAATATATCTCCATTAATGAAGCTATATAAATTTCCAGGATGATTTTTTATTTACCGGATAATTTCAGAGGGTTAATCCTGAGGTTAAATTGATGAACATTTACTATGGGTATTAACCCCCCAAAGATTAACCGGTAAATAGAAATCATTCTCTATATATTATTATATAGACTACGTTGCACACATAGTATATCAGCGAATAAAATTTAGTAATATTTATACTTCTTTGTATTTTTTTTAGTCTGTTTACTGTTACTTTACTTTTATTTTGTTACGCGTTTAGGAAACAATTACACTTCTTGCAATTATTTTACATAAATTACATTTGTGCTTCTCTTTTTCGTCCATCTGACATAAAAACCTGTCAGCTATGAAGTACCTCACCATTTGTTCGTACCACAGGACCCTTTAAACTGGTCCTTCGACTCGCCCGAGGTTGGTTATCGATGCGAACACTGCCAGTTTGCGCGTGTATAAATAGAAATGAGGCGAGAGAACAGCGTGAAATGCCGCGGCAACAGACAAGTTTATGCTGGCTATTTGAGGAATACCCATTATTCTATGTTAGGCATAAATAGACATAAACTTTATGTCTTCATGGAAGTTGCAAGATAAGTTTGCAATCAGCAGTTTAAGAAGCAATATGTAAAATTTAGCTCGAGTGAAACTTGAAGTTTGTTTCTAATGGTGTTAAACATGTCAATTGGTACAACTCGGTGCTAAAGACTTGTTATATTTTATCACTTATGTACATTTATGCACGATTTGACAACAGATATACCGGGTGGTCCAAACCTTGACGTCAAAAAAATTTTTTTAGGTTCCGTACGTCATGGGCTATCAGAATATACCCCATGTATGTTAGCCGATTTTTTGTAGTTTTCGAGTTATGAATTTTTGAAAAAAAAATTTTTGAGAAATTCTGGATTGAAGAAATTTAATGTAAAAAAAAAAACTGTTAGGTTTTTTTAACTAGTTTCTTTTTGTAAAAGTATTACTATAAATAAAGCATTTAGTGACAAAAAAATTAGCGTTCTCACTTTGATACAAGTAGGATAAAAAAATACAAAATTCAAAATTTTACGCTAAAAACGCATCAAAATAGCTTTAATGTACGTAAATAAAAAAATAAAACATAACCCAAGGATTTTTGCTAATGTAAAGACTGCCCTAGACCTTAAACCTTCGTAAAAGCAAAAAAAAGTGATACTTAATAATGAGGATTTTTCGGAGTAGTCGGTCAAATAAACTTAAAGGCAGTCTTTACATTACCAAAAATCCTTGGGATATGTTTTATTTTTTTTATTTACGTACATTAATGCTATTTTGATGCATTTTTAACGTAAAATTTTGAATTTGGTATCTTTTATCCTACTTGTATCAAAGTGAGGACGCTAATTTTTTTGTCAGTCGTCGCTTTATTTGTAGTAATACTTTTACAAAAAGAAAATATTAAAAAAAACCAATACTTTTTTTTTAACAATAAATTTCTTCAATCCAGAATTTCTCAAAAATTTTTTTTTCAAAAATCCATAACTCGAAAACTACAAAAAATTGGCTAACATACATGGGGTATATTCTGATAGCCCATGACGTAGGGAACCTAAAAAAAATTTTTTGACGTCAAGGTTTGGACCACCCTGTATATCTTTTTTTGTTATGTATTTTAGGCCTTATGGCTATGAAACCTCGCGACTAGGGCTTCCAAATATTCGAGAATTTCAGGTCTTCGAATATACGTTTTTTGTTACGTGATATTCTAATCCAGTAATTGGAGTTCGAGGCCAACGAAACTACGACAGATGCGTTATTGTCAAATCCGACAAAGTCTCTTATGTCATTGTCAAATGAAGTTTTCAGTTTTCCACAACCTTTTTGTTGTTTAATTTATTTATTTAAAATAATTCTTATAAAAACATTATATACCTGTATAATGTTTGAACGCCTTTTTGTTAAATATGGCTGTCACAACTAGGATTTTCTTAAAAACACGTAAATATCTAAAAACATTTCTTTTCTCTTAACTAACATTGATATGACAAAATTTTCTTGTAAAGAACTTAAAATGATAAGAGCCAACGTTTCAAAGCCCATTTTAAAAAGAAGTTGAATTACCAGTGAACACATACGACAGCGTGCCATATTTTTTAAGACAGTAGGTAGGGTTAAATTACTAAGCAGTATAAGTACTATACCTACTATACTAAATACAGATAATACTTTCATTTTACATTTCCAAATTTCTTTCCCATAATTTTAACCCGTAATAAGGCACCCCTGCCTTATTACGGGTTAAAACTGCTTAGTAATAGTATAGTATAGTACTTATACTGCTTAGTAATTTAACCATACCTACCTTTTAATTTATGTGTAGTTAAATTGCTGTACCAAATGTTATTAACACCTGAGGTGATACCAGCGCAATACCAACTTTGTTACTAATAATTGCGGATAATTAAGTTTTTATTAAAACATCTTATATTCACGTGAAAATAAGTAAATAATATTGTTTCTATAAATTAAAGAATTAAAATTACCAATAAATAACATATCTCACGTCTGTTTTCAGAAAATAAGGATTTATAATTGTAAGAACATTTCATTGTTGTGGCAATATTTTCGTAGATTCTTTGGCCTCGAACTCCAGTTACTAGTATAATAGTTTTAAAAATTACACAAGAAGTAGAAATTGTGAGTAAAATTACTTTGATTTGCCTATTTACTTACTGTAATTATTTCAAAAATCCATAACTCGAAAACTACAAAAAATTGGCTAACATACATGGGGTATATTCTGATAGCCCATGACGTAGGGAACCTAAAAAAAATTTTTTGACGTCAAGGTTTGGACCACCCTGTATATCTTTTTTTGTTATGTATTTTAGGCCTTATGGCTATGAAACCTCGCGACTAGGGCTTCCAAATATTCGAGAATTTCAGGTCTTCGAATATACGTTTTTTGTTACGTGATATTCTAATCCAGTAATTGGAGTTCGAGGCCAACGAAACTACGACAGATGCGTTATTGTCAAATCCGACAAAGTCTCTTATGTCATTGTCAAATGAAGTTTTCAGTTTTCCACAACCTTTTTGTTGTTTAATTTATTTATTTAAAATAATTCTTATAAAAACATTATATACCTGTATAATGTTTGAACGCCTTTTTGTTAAATATGGCTGTCACAACTAGGATTTTCTTAAAAACACGTAAATATCTAAAAACATTTCTTTTCTCTTAACTAACATTGATATGACAAAATTTTCTTGTAAAGAACTTAAAATGATAAGAGCCAACGTTTCAAAGCCCATTTTAAAAAGAAGTTGAATTACCAGTGAACACATACGACAGCGTGCCATATTTTTTAAGACAGTAGGTAGGGTTAAATTACTAAGCAGTATAAGTACTATACCTACTATACTAAATACAGATAATACTTTCATTTTACATTTCCAAATTTCTTTCCCATAATTTTAACCCGTAATAAGGCACCCCTGCCTTATTACGGGTTAAAACTGCTTAGTAATAGTATAGTATAGTACTTATACTGCTTAGTAATTTAACCATACCTACCTTTTAATTTATGTGTAGTTAAATTGCTGTACCAAATGTTATTAACACCTGAGGTGATACCAGCGCAATACCAACTTTGTTACTAATAATTGCGGATAATTAAGTTTTTATTAAAACATCTTATATTCACGTGAAAATAAGTAAATAATATTGTTTCTATAAATTAAAGAATTAAAATTACCAATAAATAACATATCTCACGTCTGTTTTCAGAAAATAAGGATTTATAATTGTAAGAACATTTCATTGTTGTGGCAATATTTTCGTAGATTCTTTGGCCTCGAACTCCAGTTACTAGTATAATAGTTTTAAAAATTACACAAGAAGTAGAAATTGTGAGTAAAATTACTTTGATTTGCCTATTTACTTACTGTAATTATTTCAATAAGACGTGTTATTCTGCAATAATAAATATGGCCAACTAGAGATTATCGCGTTGCAGGTACATTCTGGGTGAATCAACTTTTTTCTGTCTGTTATTGCCATGGTTACGGTCGCCCGAGTCACGCTGGTTTTATGTAAAATTATGCTACTTAAACTATGCAAACATGCATGTACTCCATGTTTGTAGGTGGTCCATTAAGGAAAGGACTTATTAAGACCAGAAAAATGCAATTACAAAAATCCTCGGTACAATGCCACAAAGGCCAATCTTAGATTATAGGTTAGGTTAAGTAGATTAGTTATAGGATTTAATCTATGTTCATAAATTGTAGTTTTGAAAATAAATATGTATTCATTGTTTCTGTAAAGTGTCTAAATTGTAATTTTTTGGGTAGTAACAAAGTAAAATACCTCCTACCGTATTATTCGAATACTAAAATGGACTCAACGTTCGAAATGCTCGAATATTCGAATAGGAAGCCCTAATCGCGACTGCACTAACAATTATATGCTGCGTGCGGCGCCCGCGCAAGTGCTCGTATTTATAGATCATTAGGCCGGTTCACACGATCCGGTAGATTTACGGTTCTCGTTGGCACGCCGTTTTATCCTTTGTTTACATGCCGACGGTTTTAGCGTATCAATGAACTGGTTAAATGTTTTGTGCTGTAAATCGAAATAAGTGGGTTATATTGGTGTTAAACGTTTCAATCCCATTAATGTCAGAGGTTGATGACATTTTATACATAAAGTACCGACGTTAAGAAACGGCGGTGAGACGTAAATGGACCATTTTAGTAGCTACAAACTAGTAGCAGTAATAAGAGGTTTATAGAATAATCAAGTACATAGGAAAATGTCAGCATTATTCAATGCAATGATATAAAAGTCAAACGATTCTTTAAACAAGTATAGGCACTATAACTATACACAACAACAAGCACTAGTGCTAAGTTAAAACTATTTCGGATTCTAATACTAAACCATTGATCTGAGAAAAAATGCAAAGTAATATCTAGCCGACTCGTATTCAATAACTTTTCAGCACAATCAACAAATTAAAAAAAAACCTAGGTGTTCCAAAGGCTTCTTTATGCGAATGTACAGATAAAATTGTTAAATGTAAATATAGTATTCCTTTCACGTCTTTAGGGGTTAAAGGTAAAAAATAAAACAAACAGCTATGGCGAGATGGTAATGTTTTTTTATATTTCAGTAATTTGTCTTATTCTGAACCCCGACCTTCGCCTGTACACACGTGCGGTATGCCCTCAAAATATAAAAAATATCCCCTCTTTACTAATTAAGAAATATCTCGAATTCAGAGTGATTCAGCAGGCTTAATTACTTAGGGATGTCTCACACATTTGTAGGGCGTTTTTTTAGGCGTGGTGTAGCCATACTGAGCTAATTTTGGATAAAATATTTTTGAGATGGCGAAAAGACAAAACATACGTATTGCACCACCATTACAAATACATTTGACATGCTTTGGAATGGGAAAAAACTGTCAAGATTGACCGTATAAAATAATGAGGTTGATCTTATTAAATAAACTTGTTTTAAAGACATAACGTATGCGGAATGAAATCTGGACAGATATTGACGAAGTAAAAAAAAATATAACGAAATTAAATTGAAATTGTATCTAAACGCTAAATTGTTAATTAATTTGGGATGTTTTGCGTGTTTTAACATCTTTCTTTAGAAATTATGGCCAATTAGGTAGAACCATGTCGTAAAACTGCATGTATTTTCCTTCTGAGAGGCAAGAAAAATGCTAACATCTGTTTTTTCGACATCAATGGACAAAGTATCATAAAACTGAAGGTATAACTTTGGATTGTAGTAGTTTTTATCTTGAATGAATCCTTGTTATAATCGATATTAAGAGACGTGAATGTTTAAGAAAATAATAATGAAATTATTTATTTAATATAACATAAACACATTTAACTTTGTCCAGATTTTATTCCGCATATGTTAAGCATACACAGAGGACCCTTGATCAATTCGTTCGGATAGTCGGTATAGATGGTGGAATAAAATGAAGAAAAATATTTTTTGGGTACCTCCCCTACTAGTAAAGTGAGGATGTTTTTTATTTCGCTGTAATCCTATCCATACTGTGGGGTATCATCAAATAGGTCTTTTAAAAATTATAAAGTGTCCCAAAATAATGTTTATTTCTGAAGTCATTGTTTTCGGAGATAACCGGTCCAGAATTAAAAGAAAAAGTGCCCTCCTCTAACTTTTGATCCATGAGTCAGTACAATATGAAAAAAATCATGAATTAAATTGACTACTAACTAATCAACACTAACAACGAAAACAAACAAACTATTTCCAACATAATCGGTCCACCCGTTTTTAAATATCTACGGAATCTTACACTGAGCAATTAGCCCGACATGCTCTTGGCCGGTTTTTATTTATCTTTTGGTGGAAGGCTAGAAGCTATATCCAATATGGCGAATGAAGAGTGACGGGGTATAACGAAGTGGATACGGCCAGAGTTGGTAAAGCAATGCTCTTATCTCGTTGATTGATTGTCGAAGTGGTAGGGAAATCTAAATTAGTCTCGAAATAACTTACCTAACGGCTTTATTTGAGTTTACCAAAGCAAAAAAGTCTAAATAATTTTTTGCCGATTTAATACATTCCTCAGATATTTCAGACAAATGCAACGGTCAAGATGTAACTACTACTTTACTAGGTAAATACAAATAAACAATCATCATCATCTTTTCAGCCTCAAGACGTCCACTGTTGAATATAGTCCCACCCTCTGGACTTCATCATATACCTAACTAGCTAGTTAAGTTTACTATGTAATTGTCGTTAAAATATGTGTGACAATCGAGAAAGTTTAAATCAGAATCTTCCTATGTAGAAGATTGATGATGGGCAGCAGCATCATCACTGTGGACACCCTATTGTAATCGCCAACCCGCTTGCCCAGCGTGGCGATTATGAGCAACCTCCTTATGCGTCAATATACGTACGCATAGTTAATAGGAGAGGCTTACATCTAACAGTAGACTGAGAGAGGCTGATGGTACATTTAGGAATTACGGACATTTTTGTTTCTATTCCATACATAAATATCATTGAATAATTTTCATTCCGGATTTGGTTCTTGGAAGGGGTGAAACAGGGTTGAAAGATTATAAATTCTCAGATTAAACTCACTCGTAATTAAGAAGTTTCTGGAATGATTCAGCAGCTGCTTTAGACGTCACACATTTGTTAAGATCATGTGGTATTAACATTAAAAGCTGTTTAGTCGAGGGCGGCCATTACAGTTCTACTGCTCTTTGTCTTTGTCTGTTTAAGGGAAGACAATAAATTTAGTTGGTTTATCTATTGTACACACGACGTGAAAAATATGTTGAATATTTATCACTATTAGACAAAAGTAAAAACTGTATTTCCTCGGCTGACAAGAAAAACTCACTAGCGCTTCGACTTTCTTTGTGCGAACTGCCAAGGAGTGGAATGCCTTGCCCGAATCTGTGTTTCCGCATGTGTACAATCTGAATATCTTCAAGGCAAGAGTGACTGCATCATGATCGTGGTCAAACGTCTACCTATTATGAATAAAAAAAAGTAATACATTTAATAACCACTTGACGTAAAGGTCGAATCTCAGTTCCGATTCAGTACGTACATACGATTTATAGTGAGGCCCGACGATATGATATACTACTGATATAGGTACTTTAAGTGAAATTTTATATTAATAGTTATTATGTCCCATGAAAGATAAAATTCAATTAGTTTTAAACCTTTAACGGGCAAGACCCAAAAAAATTCTGAATTCAAGCCTCAACGCCACCCTGTAGTACAAAATAATCTGTATAAGAAAGAAAAACAAAAATACAGTGTTGTCATTTTGGGTGGTATTTTATAACTCGAAGAGACAAATATCTCGGGAGAAATATGTACCTACACTCAAAACAAAGAAACACCATTTTGAACCCTATACCTCAGCTTTATAGACAGGATCACAACGCCACAACCGATAAAGCTACGAAACTGGTCACTCAACTCTTACTAATTTACACACCGACTAATTTCACCCGGGCATTTTCTCGTCTAATTTAATATGGACCTTTCCATCTCTCGGGCTGTACATTTAAAATTTAAATTTAGCTAGATAAGGAGGCAATGGAGCCAACTCGCTTAATTTCTACATGAAACGAGAGACTTGCTGTAAGTGCCTTTGTAGGAAGCGGTGCTAGGTTACTGCATAATTGAAGTAACTATTAAGCTTATAGATAAAAAATATAAAAACAAACATTTGGAATGAATGTTTTTTTTAAATGATTACTTTGATGATTTAATATAATTATACAATACATGCCTCATAAAGTACTCCTCTTGGCAGGAGAAGTCCTCATTTCTATATAAACAATTACTAACACCCACAATGTAGAACTAAACCCATAAATGATTTGGTTTGAAAATACCGGCCAAGTGCGAATTCCACTCGCGGCAAAAGAGTTCCGTACGTTAATGAATATTGATTTTCTATAGTATTTTAAAATACTACAGACTTCTTGTAGGTTTTCCTGTAAAGTATACGTAAGGAACTATTTTCGCTATCGTCTCTATCGTGTCTATATATCGTCGCTTAGTACCCCCAACCCAAGCCTTAATTGAGTTTAGCGTGGGACTAGGTCGATTTGTGTGAGTTTGCTCCATGGTTTACTTTGAACATGATTAAATTGTATTTGCTTGAAAAACCAAAGACCTCGAAAGCTCAAGAATAAAGGTGCATTCAGACCAAACGAGCATTCGATATTCTACCCCCCACTCTACGAAATCAACGAATCACGTTTAGTGTGACGATCGAATTTCGTAGAGTAGAGGGTTAATAGGGAATAGAATAGCTAGAATAGCGAATGCTCGTTTGGTCTGAATGCACCTTAAGATGCAAGGTATCATAAAAAGAAAAATTAAAGTCCCGTATAATCCAAGTAAACCCATCTAGTCAACCCGACTGCACATAGTAGATTACCTTTGTTACAATTTAAAAGCAAAATTTACTCAGTAATTTAACTGCGAAATGTAAAACTGCACTGACAGTTTGTTTTTTGCATGCGGAATTGTGTTAGTTTAAGCAAACGCCGTAATTGGGGTTCGTTCGTGTATTTGGGGAACGTTTTTAGTTATACCCTGTGCTATTTACATAGTAAGTTATACGATTAAAAGGGCATTGTTACGAGCTTGTGAGTTTACCTAGGTATAATAATATTTCCTAGCTCGTTATTTTAGTTGCTGGTGGTAGGACCTCGTGCAGGGTCCGCCCGGATAGCTATCACCGTCTTACCCGTTAACCTGCCGCTAAATAGTTAGTACTGAGTTCCGGTTTGGGGGTAAAATAGCCGGTGTAATATCTGGCATAGAGGCAATCTAAGTCCTCAGGGTAGACAGCGCATAGGCGATATTTTGGTCACTATGTCCATGGGCCTCAGTTCCCGCTTTTCATCAGGTGGGCTGAGAGCTCAGTTGTCCACCTTAGTCACATAAAAAAAAACTTAACGTGATGCGCTGAGTGCACACACTGCACACGCGTCCTGTGTCGCTTGACCTTAAGCTTAAATATTGGGGTGAGAAGTTTTTAATATTACATAACATTTACTTAGATACACATCATAATTATCATCATATCAGCCGAACATATTATGTTCAGCTGTGAACGTCTTTCGGCTTATTATGTCCCTCCCCCTTGTCACAATGTCCGGTCCTGCGCTACCCGCATCCAGCGGACTCCTGCCTTCACCAGGTCATCAGTCCTCCTTATGGGAGCCTACTCACGCTGCTCCGTACACGAGTTATTTATTTCGGAAGGGTTAATTTATGCTTTTATGAAATAATAGGGAATTTTCCTTGAAAATCTTCTCAATCATGCTCAATGAAAAACACGTTCATGTAATTTGCGTTTTTCCTTATAATAGATTGAAAATGCTGCAAATCAAATTAGCAATCAGGAAGTTGCTACGATCCGCATGGGAGAAATAATGATTTATTCAGTACAAGTAGTACTGATAAACGTCGTACGATACAAGTGCGAAAATAATTAAAATAGAAACGAGTAGCAAGATAGAAACACGACCGAGGGGAGTGTTTTAAATCGACACGAGTTACGAATTTCGTTTTCTATATTTAATGTATTATTCCCATACCATGTTTATCGCCATTGACATGGTTTTAAAAAATCTTGGTACACTACGTTACGTTTTTTTCAACTTAAATCATTTTTCGAATTTGCTTTTCCTATATATCTTTGAGATAAATATTGTCAAGTATTAGGTAAAGAAAATACACAATACAGAATTTTAAATTGCGATATTTCAGGATGTAAATAGCTATATAATTATGACTATGGCGGTGTATTATCGCAATTTCACATTATAAGGGTCTCCCAAAACCTTTCGAAGTTTTCGAATTTTTAAGGCAAATCGCGTCGTCCGAGTTACTTTTCGCTCTTATTACATAGTAATAAAGGATTTAGCTGAAATCTCGTCGATGGGTGAATATGTGAGTCTCAATGTTATACTTCGTCCTCTGTATACGGTACCGTTACTCCTCCAAATGACAAAGTACCAGATTGTAACGAATATAAACTTTGGCAAAAATGATGCCACCAAAATTAGGCGGTGAAAAACGCTCAGATAAGCAAACGCTAAATTGGGGCACGTGACCTCCGATTATTTTGCCCTGTTTAGGAAAAACAGCTTTTGAAACATTATCCTCAATAAAAACAATAACAACTGTCTTTAATATGAGGTTAATCCCGATCATCTGCAATCCGATCCCCGATTAACCTCCTCCAAACAAAACGCAGTATCTTCATACGCTTTCTTCAGCACTTAAGCCCTTTTTAACGTGACCAATGTAACTAGGAACAGTTAAAAATAGCCGTCTTTATTACTCCCTCGCGTTTAGCGTTTAATCACGCTATTTCTGTCTCTGTCACGCGGTGATTTATAGCCCTCGTTACACGCGCACGCGTCACTTTGAGACGCATGTCAAAAACAAAAGAGTTGGTACATGTTTGAGCGATTTTGGCCTGTGTAGGTGGGTATTTAGGTTGGAAATTGAGTGTTGTGATAGGCGTGAATATTGGGAGGACTAGATTAGTTCTGCAATTATGATGGTATTTTATGTGTAAATGTTT
Source organism: Thaumatotibia leucotreta (assembly GCA_025490895.1). Taxonomy (NCBI): domain Eukaryota; kingdom Metazoa; phylum Arthropoda; class Insecta; order Lepidoptera; family Tortricidae; genus Thaumatotibia; species Thaumatotibia leucotreta. The sequence goes on along the minus strand of JALPQI010003859.1, from coordinate 58,265 downwards.
CTAAGACGTTCCTAGGTGTACCTGTAGATATTTCTTCAGATTTATAATGACGTTCGTCATTCATACATTTCATAATTAATCATATATTATGCATTATATAAGGTCCTAATTTATTAGTTGCAGATATTTTAACACAGGATACTTTACATTAAAATAATTAACTTTAAATATAAATTAAAAAATCTTTTCATGTGATTTTTTTGATATCATTTTCCTAACAAAAAAATTAATTATAATTTCGTCTAAAAAAAATCATCATGTGTGCATTATCACATGTCACAATAACACTGTCTCTCATGTCATCAAACGACACAATCCAACGGAAAATAACATGACATTGACAATCAAGTATTTAATTTTATCGACGAGAAGTGGCCAGTTCCAGTTAAGTGGTACGTAAAAGAGGTACTAGAATCTGTTCAATGAGTTTTCATTTAATAATCACAAATAAACAGGGTGTTTTTACGTAGGAAATTTGTTTTTCCGTTTTCTCCAAAAAAACATCGTAAAAGCTATAATGTTTCACGGTTTAATATACTCCAGAGACCGAGTACTATCAGCTGTAAAAATATCTGCATCTAATAAATTAGGACCTTACATAAACATATATTTTTTTCTTTTCAACAAGTATTTGGTTCTGTGTTAAGTACAATACAAGTAAAAAAAATTAAATAAAATTGCGTTTTTCCTTATAATGGATTGAAAATGCTGCAAATCAAATTATCAATCAGGAAGTTGCTACGATCCACATGGGACTTAAATGAAATCATAAATTTCTACATTTGGTTTATAATACTTGTATCATTTGGATTTGTTGCTTTTTTGTCGCACTCGTGAATTGGTACATTGTTATTCTTTTTGTTCATTCTGAGCTCATATTTATGAATTTTTACAATGGGACTGACATACGATTCGAGAAAAAAAATGTGATGTTCCATACAAACCTTACATTTTTTTTTCTTATCGGATGTCAGTCCCATAGTAAAACTTCAGCAAAATTACTTTAGAATCAACCCTCTAAAATTTGGCCCTCTAAAATCACCCTGAACATATATCTCACGTGCCATGACTTTTCGAACAAAGTCCAAGCAGTAAATATCACAAATAAGACTATCAATGAAATTATCTTACAATAGATCTTGATTGTGTTTGGTAAGATTCCGTAATCCTTGCCATTTCGGCGGCCATTTGCGTTTGATTGACTTTTTATTAATCACGGAACTATGTCAGCGCGGTGATAACTCTGGGTCAAGTTTTGTGTTATTCTCGTCGCTTCCAGTTTAAGGCTAATCATTGTTGTAGCTATTAAGTTTTTCAAAATTTTTTTGTAGAACTTAAGAAAAATATATATTATTGGATGTGTGGTGACGGCAGTAAAAACAGATCTCACCACTCCAAATTTCCTCGCAGGGATTGAAGTGTTGCTGACCATTCTGTGATAGAAGATTGATGATGGGCAGCAGCGTCATCATAGTGGACACATTACTGCGATTGCCAATCCGCTTGCCCATCGTGACTGTTAAGGAACCCTAAACAAGTAACGGGATGGATGGATCTCCGAGGGGCATGCACCGCGCGGGGAAAGCGGCTGCATCAAAATTTGCATATCACTCTTCGCCGTTCGCTGTTAACGCGCGCACATACGACCTTTTTATAACTCAAAATCAGTGTCAAGTTGTGTAACCCTAACTGATAATCTTCTAGTTGCATGTTAAAAATTTATATTGCATTAAAACTATTTGGAAATCACTTCACATGTTATTCTTCAACCATCAAGCAATTTCATCCAAAATCCAAAAAACAATTGACGCCAAAGTCTACATGGTCCTTCACGAGCCAAATATACAAGAAGAATCGAGCCCTAAAGTGAATACAGGACGTTGAACCAGCTGAACCGAAGAGTCGAGGCATTTATACATTTATTGCATTTATACAAGCGATCAGCCATTTTAACAAATACCTATGAAGAACAAATACATGGAACCGAAGCCGTTAAGTACATCAATAAACTGAAGAAAAATATATTTAATTATTCAAATTGTTCCCGGAAGAAGATCTTGCCTACACATACCTACTTATGGGAAAGTGCAAATAATTGGTGAATTGCAGTGGAATTTATGGCCGAAACGAGTGATTAAAAGTGAGTCCGTTCCAAACTGTTACCATTTATTATATTTAACTGTACTAGGCACGTAAAACATATTTACTCATCCGTATTAACGTTTACATTGTTCAATTTAGTTGTATTCAAAGTAGGTAATTACTTAACGGTACGGATTTTGTAGTATACAATTAAAATATTACCTATTGCATGCCATTATGTGCAATAGTAAGTGCAAATCAAACGTTTAAACTGATAGGTATTTACAGTATTGAAAAGTATTTAATCGATACACAAGATCGAGATCAATAGTTATTAATTTATCATATCTCTGCATACCTACCGCTGCATTGTTACCGCGCGGCTTGTTACTAGCCGGCCGCAGCCAGGCGAACCTCGCCCGTATGTGCATTGCATTTTTAAGTAAACAACTTATGCAAGAGATAGTTGATAACTTAGTAGATTTATTTGTAAATTGCAAACGAATTTTATTTGTTTACATGTTTAAAACTTATACAAAGTGTTTTAACTAATCAAATCGTATACAATTTTAAAATTCATTTAATTTGATTATTTATACAAGTCATTCATTATTCATATACAATTTTAAAATCATTATTCACAGTTTATTTACAATATAATACAATTAAAAAAGGATTTACCGCTATTCCCATAGCCCGACACGATGTCAGCTGATCTAAAAGAGTTCATTCGTAGGCGTGGTGCAGTTAAGGGGAGGTTGACTAATTTTATTAACTACCTACGTAGAAAAATTGGATTCTTTGACGTCATTACAAGTGATCGAACTTCAAGCTCGTTTAAGCAAAATGGATGCACTTTTTGCACAATTTGAGGAAATTCAATCTGGAATTGATATTTTAGTTGATGAAAATGAATTAAGCTTTCACTCCGCCGCTCGCACTGAGTTTGAAGATTTGTTCTACGCTAATATTGCGCTCGCGCAGGAGATCCTTAACGCCAATAAACCCGTGAAACATGGTGACAATCACTCTTCTAGCGACTCTTACGTTTCAGGTGACGCTGAGGAGCACGCACGGAGTAGTAAGGTGGTTCGCACGAGCACTCGAGGCATTAAATTACCGACGATTCAAATCCCCAAATTCAGCGGTCAATATGAGGAGTGGTTGGAATTTCGAGATTTATTCGTGTCCTTGATACATGAACACACGTCTATCTCCGACGTACAAAAGTTTCACTACTTAAGGGCATCCCTGGAGGGGGCCGCTGCTCAGGTAATCAAGTCATTAGATTTTTCAGCCCGTAATTATAACATCGCTTGGGATTTGTTGTGCGACAGGTATGACAATAAACGACTCCTTATCCAAAACCACATACAAGCATTGTTTACTTTGGAACAAAATAAGAAAGAATCTTATCAATCAATTCGCAAAATTATTGACACCTTTACTAAAAACCTGAGAGCATTAGATACACTCGGTGAACCTACCACTTCATGGGGCACTCTTATCATTTATATAATGAGTACTAAATTAGACTCTAGGACATTGCGGGAATGGGAAGAACACAAATCCGACTTAAAAAACATTAAGTTAGAGCAATTTACCTTGTTCTTAAAAAATAGAGCCGACTTGCTCGAAACGTTACAAATGAGTAACAACTCAAACACAAATATCAGTACCAGAACTGATAAATACAAACCTGCCGAGTACGTCAAGAGTCTCGCAGCAGTCACCAATACCAATACACATCAGCAACCTACATATGCGTCATATCGATACAGCTGCCCCTTGTGCAAGCAAAACCATCGCATTTATAGGTGTGAGCAATTTCTAGGACTACCTGTCAACGAGAGAGCAGAATCGGTGAGGAAGCTCAAGTTATGCGAGAACTGCCTCCGACCCGGTCATCAGGCTCGCGTTTGCAGGTTGGGCCCATGCATGAAATGTTCACAAAAACACAATTCGGTGCTTCATTCCGATACAGCTTCAGGGTCATCTGAGCCATCAGTTGTGAGCACGACAACACTTTCAGTCGAACCGACAGGGTGGGTCTTGCTCTCAACTGCCGTGATCCACATCTACGACAAGGATAACCACCGCCATGAAGTAAGAGCCCTTCTTGATAATGGAAGCCAGGCGTCCTTCATGACGGATTCCTTGTTACGTAAATTAAAAATTAAACATACAGAATTGCAATCATCCGTCACTGGATTAAACAATATAGTAGTATCACAGGCATCAAAGCGCTGCAATGCACTAATCGAATCAAGAACCAGCCAATACAAAGTCAATTTAGCATTCTCAATCGTAGAAAGCATTGCAAAGCTTTGCACTGATCAAGTGAGACTACCTAAACTAAACATCCCTACACATGTAGTACTGGCAGACCCGGAATACTATAATCCGTCGAATATAGATATTCTACTCGGCGCAGACATCTTCTGGGAGCTGCTTGAACAGGGTCAAATACGTTTAGGTGAAGGCTATCCAATATTACAGCATACAAAACTCGGTTATATCGTTTCCGGGCCTACCAGTATTAGGCTTAACCAGAAATACAAAAATTCATTCGAAACGGTAACATGTAATCTGATCGCGGACAATTCATTACAGGAACAGTTAGCTAAATTCTGGTCTCTTGAGGAGGTTCCGGACAATTCTAAGCTGGTGTATTCTGTGGAAGAGCGTTTATGTGAAGAGAGTTTCGTAGAAAATCATGCTCGAATGCCAGACGGACGATTCTCCGTCGCAGTCCCTCTCAAGAGACCAGAATCTTGTTTAGGTGACTCATTCGAGCGCGCGAAACATTGTTTCTTGTCACTCGAACGTAGGTTGGCCAAGCAACCTCAATTAAATCAAATGTATAAAGAATTCATTTCAGACTATATTCAATTAGGACACATGGCAGAAATAAAACAACACACACAAACAAGCACACCGTCATACGTATTGCCGCATCATGGCGTATTACGCGATCACAGCGCCACCACTAAGCTTCGTGTTGTTTTCAACGCTAGTGCTGCCACGAGTTCAGGAATATCATACAATGACCTCCAAATGGTCGGACCCACTATACAGAGTGATTTATTATCAATTCTTCTGAGATTCAGACATCATCCATACGTTTTGACCGGTGACATTGAGAAAATGTACCGGCAAGTTTTAGTACACGAAAATCAAAGACATTTACAGCAAATCATTTGGCGGAATGATCCCGCTCATGAATTAAAACTATACACATTAAATACGGTTACGTACGGTACCGCTTCAGCGCCGTTCTTGGCCGTTCGATGTTTGAAACAACTTGCCTTAACATGTCAGGATCCACAATTAGCTCAAATCATTAGCGACGACTTTTACGTCGATGATTTAGTCACAGGTGCTCAAACAAAGGAGCAACTACTTAAAATAAAAGAAGGCGTTTGCAAGGTTTTATCTTCAGGTTGTTTCAATCTGCGTAAAATCAGATCCAACATAGAACTTTCCCAGTCTGACTCATGCCAGACTTTGAACCTCGGTGATCAAAGTGTGCCAAACACCTTGGGCCTAGGTTGGTCACCGGTTGATGATCAATTATATTACTCCATAAAGCAAACTGTTGAGCAGAATCCGACCAAGCGGTCCATTCTGTCCGCCATAGGACAGATATTTGATCCGCTTGGCTTATTAAGCGTATGCGTCATTCAAGCAAAAATCATGCTACAGAAACTTTGGTTGTTAAAATTGTCTTGGGACGAACCCTTACCTTCAAATATTGTTGTTTTATGGCACAAGTTTACATCCGAATTATGTCATGTACTTGATTTAAAAATTCCGCGCTGTGTAATTAATGAGAATCCAAACAATGTCATTGAAATTCACACTTTTTGTGATTCATCTCAAGACGCATACGGCTCGTGCTTGTACGTTAGATCGGAATGTAACGGACAACTGGAGGTCAACTTGCTATGTGCGAAGAGTAAAGTCGCACCTTTAAAACCAACCACAATACCACGCCTTGAACTGTGTGGCGCCCTTACCGCTGCACGTCTGACTGAGAAAGTCCTCAAGTCGATTCGCATAACAGTTCAGAGATGTGTTCTCTGGACTGACTCATCTATTTGTTTAGGTTGGCTCCAAACGCAACCTAACAAACTAAAACAATTTGTTAAAAATCGAGTTGCTGAAATTCAAGAGCTCACTGCTAATCATGAATGGCGCCATGTGCCAACAGCTCTCAATCCAGCTGATATGTTGTCGCGTGGAGTTAATATGTCAGAATTACATGATTTGCCAATGTGGTGGAGTGGACCAGACTTTTTAAAGGAAGACGAATCCGAGTGGCCTAAAAGTAATTTTGTAAAAACGAATGTAGAAATGCCAGAAATGGTAACCGTAACTACTATATCCGTTTCTATGAACGCAAATAACGATTTTATAAATTTTGAGAGATTCTCTAAAATACTAGTATTGAAAAGAGCTTTAGCCTATGTATTGCGGTTTATTTATAACTGCCGAAACAAAACCAAGAAAAGGTCTGGACCACTCACCAAGGACGAAATACAAGATTCTTTTACATTGCTTATTAAATGGTCCCAAAAACAATCATTTCAAGAATATGACCAACTTGCGAAAAAACAACCACTATCCAATAAAAACAAACTTTTAATGTTATCTCCGTTTGTCGATGAGTCAGGATTAATTCGAGTAGGCGGAAGATTAGAAAATTCAAACTATACGTTTTGTAAAAAGCACCCAATATTACTTTCATCCAAACACACGTTGACATTGCTTATATTCGTTGCAGAACATATTCGTTTAATGCATGCTGGACCACAATTGTTGCTAGCGTCAATAAAGGAACAGTTTTGGCCTATCGGTGGTCGCAATTTAGCCAGATCTGTCGCACACAAATGCCTGAGATGCTTCAGGATGAGGGCGCAAACCGTAAACCCTATAATGGGCCAATTGCCTGAGCAGCGCCTCGATCCAGGTTATGTCTTTCAATCCACAGGTGTAGATTATGCGGGACCACTACTCGCTGCTGACCGTAGGGGCCGCGGATGCAAACTAATAAAGGTTTACGTCGTAGTGTTCGTGTGTTTCACCACTAAGTGTCTGCACCTTGAGCTGGTCACAAATTTAACAAAGGAGGCATATATCGCTGCCTTACACAGGTTTATTGCGCGTCGCGGAAAACCAACAACAATATTCTCCGATAATGGTACTCAATTCGTTGGGGCCAAAAATGAGCTTAATGCCTTTTTAAAGCAAAACTCAGCATCAATCTCAGAATTCATGGCGAATGAATTTGTTGAATTCAAATTTATTCCAGCATACGCACCTCATTTTGGAGGGCTATGGGAGGCTGGTGTTAAATCATTTAAATACCATTTAACCAGGATTATAGGCGACGCACATCTTACCTTTGAAGAGCTATACACAGTTTTAGTCAAAATAGAGGCTATTCTTAATTCAAGACCTCTATCACCCATGTCATCAGATCCATCCGATCTTTATCCATTAACGCCAGGTCACTTTTTGGTCGGACGCCCTCTTACCGCTCTGCCAGTTCCTCAGCTAGATGGGATTAATCCGCCCAGATTACAACGATGGGAACGCGTTGAACAAATTCACCAGCACTTCTGGATAAGATGGCACAAAGAATACATTTCAGAGTTGCAACAGAAGACCAAATGGAGAACTTGCAAAGGAAATCTCGACAAGGGAACAATGGTCATCATCAAAGAAGATGCTTTGCCGCCTTTGAAGTGGAGTCTTGGGCGTATCGTGGACGTTCATCCAGGCGTCGACGGGATAAATAGAGTAGCCGATATCCAAACAAGTAAAGGCATCATAAGAAGAGCCTTCAATCGGATCTGTCCACTTCCACTAGACGACATTCCTGTTGAAAGCCAAGACTTTCAACGCCGGGGGGCATGTTAAGGAACCCTAAACAAGTAACGGGATGGATGGATCTCCGAGGGGCATGCACCGCGCGGGGAAAGCGGCTGCATCAAAATTTGCATATCACTCTTCGCCGTACGCTGTTAACGCGCGCACATACGACCTTTTTATAACTCAAAATCAGTGTCAAGTTGTGTAACCCTAACTGATAATCTTCTAGTTGCATGTTAAAAATTTATATTGCATTAAAACTATTTGGAAATCACTTCACATGTTATTCTTCAACCATCAAGCAATTTCATCCAAAATCCAAAAAACAATTGACGCCAAAGTCTACAGTGACGATAATGGCATTTACATCCTAATGCTTCTGTACGTATAGTTAATGGAAGAGGCCTACGTTTAGCACTGGACTGACATTATAGGCTGTTGATGTAATATATTATTAATATAATATTTTAGATAACGCTTCTTTTTCGCTTACATAAAACGTGACGCCCTGATAACAGGCGACAAAAAACACATCATAATCCTGGTTTATCTAAGACGAGTGTTTAAGGTACGATAATAGCAGCAAGTTCGACATTTTTTCAGCCCCCCTTAATGGATAGCTTAAGCTGGTTTAATTTAATTACGGCGACCTACTTACCCAGAGTTCGGCCTTCGCCAACTCGATGGTTGACAACTGATGTTGCGAACTTTTGTGACAGCTTCGGAATTTCACATTGTTATTGACTTGTGATTTCGTGAAGCTTGTGTCTTACTTACTGTGAAATCTTTAGAAAGATTGCCTACGGCCCGGCGTGCTGTATGTTACGCAGGCTAACTAAACCTTAGAGTATCATCAGCCTATCTCAGTCCACTGAACGTAGGCCTTTCCGAACTATGCGTAGACGTATTAGGATGTAAATGCACATAATCACCACGCTGGGCAAGCGGATTGGTGATCATCAATATTCTATCAAAGAATGGTCAGTGGCACTTCAATCCCTCAGTCGGCTCTTACGACACCCGCGGGAAGAGTTAGGGTGGTGACAAACGTATATTCTTACTGCCGTCACTACACGGTAGAATTTGTATTAAATTGCTAATTTCTTTCCAAATTTGTATATTGAGGTCATAGTAAGACTGTCGATAATCTACGGGGTTAACCCTTTAATTTTAACAGTAAATATGTGTTATCTGTATCGTAAATCGCTGCCATATTCGATTTACTACGATTGATTGATGATGGGCAGTAGCGTCATCCTTGTAGACACATTACTGCGATGGCCAATCCGTTTGCCCTGCGTGGTGATTATGGGCATTTTAATCGACCGCTCCTCGATCCTCTACCATACGCATAGTTGATAGGAGAGGCCCATGTCCAGCAGTGGATTGAGATAGGCTGATGAAGTGACTAGGGTTTGCTCCCGGTTCTGAATTTGTATGGCAAGAACCGGGCATTCCCAGAACCAAAACCAGAGCCGGGAGCACACCCTAGACGTGACGAGACATGACGCGTCCTAAAAAAGGTTTTCGTGTGGATTTAGCTGAATTCACGTCGATAGATTTAGAGAGGCCCTTAGTGTAGCGATGAAATGAAGAATGCTTCACATTAAACTCCGTACACGGTTCCACGGATCGCTTAAACAACGTTTCGGTAATAAAAAGGCAACTAGTTTGAAGCGTTTTGCGTGCCATAACTCCGCCATTTTGCTTAAACTGCATTTAGGTATTTCATGAATCTGCTTTACTACTCGTGGAGAACTACGGTTAAACTCTGGAGTGGCATTTAAAAAATATGATATCTGTTTGAGATAATGTTTGGGATATTTCAGTAAATTGTGTACCTAAGTACCTAATTATAGTACTAGTCGTGTTTACTTTTTGGCACGATAATAAATCATAGATGATTGTTTCTGGTTAAAAGTAAAACGTGGAAATATTCATCTTTGCTTAATTATCAAATCACATCATCGATCTATTTTAGGCTCTCCTGTGAGCTATATGAATAGACACATTAGAAGGTGTGTATTGGTATATATTTGTTATGTATGTATGTATTGAATTACCGTGAGCTTACCGTGGGGCTAGGTCGATTTGTGTAAAGATGTCCAAAAAAATATTTTTTACTACAGATGGTGTATTTTTTAGGTTCTAGTGCGAGGAGTGGGTTATTTTACGTCAGGTCCAAAACTTCGGAGGGCCATCTGTACTAAAAAACGTCGTACGAGACACGTACAAAAACGAAATTCGTAACTCGTGTCGATTTAAAACACCCTATCGGTCGTGTTTTAAAGCATCGCCACTCGTCTCGAATTTCATGTTTTTCGCACTTGTGTCGTAATGTACTATAATATATTAATGTACTATGTATTTAGTCACGACACGCGACATGTTTCGGAGAGCCTAGGTCTCCATTCTCAAGCAATGAGCCCGCGTTCATACCAAGCGTTTATGTATGTGTATATTACTTTATTGCACATAAATAAAATAATTTTAAGTTACTGCGGCCCTACGTTTACGAATTTCGATCTTCGCGGTAGTAGTAGTGTTTTGAACTAGCTAGGTGAGCGATGTTATTTAAGGCGCCATTCATATATTTTGCTAAATATCAACGGAAAATTAAGTTTATAGTTGAATTTACACACAAAGTAATATAAACATTTAATGAATCGCAATACAGTGACCCGACAGCGCATCGCACCCGCAGTGTAAGCGGTCATAACATAACTTTGCCCCAGCCGCAGCGTTTGGCAGTAAAACTCACTTTATTATACGATTCTTTTTTTAATATCTTTAGTTACAAATACAACAACACCATCAGCCTATATTAGTCCACTGCTGGACAAAGGCATCTCCTATTACCAAAGCGTGCAGACGTGTTAGGAGGTATAGTCCATTTCAAATATGAAGGCCCGATTCCACTTGACAATGTCATTAGGCGGCAACAAGAGGATCAGTGATAACAAAAAATACCTGGCCAGACCCTTTCTTATGATGATGCTGCTGCCTATCATCACTGTTCAATTAATAAATGGTCAGGGAAACTTCAAATTCAACAAATATAATATAATAGTTAATTGGTAATTACAACAGACTTACAACTTTTTCTTGGTCGTGGCTGTCTATGTATTTAAGAATACATATGTATAATTGTATCCGTTATAAGTACTATATATAAATATATTTCACCGTAAAAAAACATAGAAGTACCTATGTCAAAGTCACCGGCTAAAAGATTACCAGTTAAACAGTTTAAAGAAAAACATAAAATTTGTTTTTGTTTTATTGTTGTATATTCGTTTCGCTCTTTGAATTATTTGTTTGTGTAGTTAATGTGAAAATACTTCACATTTTTATTTCATTGTCAGTTTGAGAAAAGCACTTTACTTGCTTCGCCTGGAAACCAAACTTATCAGGATATTTTCTTCGGTTACCGCGAGGATTACACATCGATACCTTTGGGTTCAATTGTCGTAAAGGACAAAATGCAGGTTTTCAGGAGAAGCAAAAAACTAATTTATTTTTAGAAAACTGTTAATAACTTTTTTGTTTTTTTACCTATATTTGTGACGTTTATATGAAAACAATGTAGATTGTTGGTATCTTTGACCTGGTGCAGCAATCGTACTGATAAGCTAAACGGTTTAAAAGTTAGATGTTGTAAAGGACACGTCAAAATGCTATGTATGTCCTTTACACCACCGATTTTTTTGAGCAATTAGAGTTGATAGGGTCGTAAATGACGGTCTTAGATAATTTTCTTCCAAATTTGGGGCGTAAATGTAGGCGAAATGGTACTAATAGCGACTGTTTTCCGCGTAATTTACTAAAATCACGTTTAAAACATTTATTACAACGTAGGAAATATGGCGAAGAAAAGCCGACTTAGAGTTGTAGTATTTTATCTCTAAATATTTAGTCACAACAAAGAACTAGACTACTTATATGTATGGAAACACTATTTGTTTCAAAACTATATTATAACATTTTTGCAACAATCTGAAAGTTATTGTTTCTGCTGTCTCAATAGTAATTTGAACGTATAAGCTATTAGTTCTAGCAGGGGAAAGCTTTCGTAGTGCTATCATCAGCCTATATTCCTTAGCCTATGCGTATGAACGTATTAGGAGGTAAATGCCCATAATCGCCACGCTGGGCAAGTGGGTTGGCGATCGCAGTAGTGTGTCCATTATCATGATGCTGCTGCCCATCATCAATATTCGATAAATAAATGGTAAGTGACACTTAAAACCCTTAGCCGACTCTTACCACACCCACGGGAAGAGTTGGAGTGGTGACAAATGTATTCTTACTGCCGTCACCACACGGCAACATGGCACGGTTTCATATTTATGTAAAGAACAAACACTAGGTAATGGTAATAGCAAAGTTTAATAAGCAACTGTTCAAGTAGTTCATGCTTATGTCGTCAGTTGTAATATGAATTAATGTAACCACCAAATGACGACTTTTCAGGAGGGCCAAAAAACGAAATGGACATGTATAAAGTATGTTGTATCTTTTTAGTTAATTATCCTATTGAAATGATGTTTATCTTGTTTGCTTTATTTTTGAGAGGTCTATTTGATAGACAGTTACTAACTGCGACCACACTTATAGTTCAGGAAATGGCTGGTGCTTACGTTAAATATTTTCAAAAAAATTTGGAGATACGTTAACAAATCAATGAAAATCATCAAAATTGGATTTCGGAATTTAGTGTAACTCACAAATTGAAACCGAATTGCTTATGAGCCATACAATGCAGACGGCGCTTACAGCAGTGACGTTTATAAAAATATGGGGAGTACATTAGGAAAGACATGTTTTGTACTTACAAATTCGTACTTACGTTAAAATATTGTCTATGATTTTTGGAAACATTTACATACGTTAATAAAAAACGTAGAAACCTAATAAAATGGCAAAGGTTTTGTTAACGTATTCGACATTTTTTTCTAGATAACAATATTTTATATACACCGTTCGATAGAGCAGGAAAGGGTTTAGCAGCCTTACCGAACAAGAGGTGCCTTTCCCCACGGATGAGGTCAATATTTTAGGTGGTGTACTAGCAGGACCTAAGAATACTCCATGCTTAATATCAGATCTAGATCTTCTTTTGTTTCAGAGTTATTCAAGATAATGTAAAATATACAGGGTGTCGTTGAAAGTGGCATATTTCGTAAACTGTTCAAGTTAGATCAACCAAAAAAAATTGTGTTTGATAACAATAAAATAAATTACAAAATGCATATTTTTAACCTGCATCTTGTCCTTATTTTTCATAATAAAAAAAGGTTGCTTGTTTTTTTTTCCATATTTATTTTTATTTTACGCGGAGGTACACCTACAAAAAAAATATGTATACATAGCCACTAATGTCCACTGTGTACATAAATAAAAATATTTCCGTAAATCATCGTTCGTCATGCCAAAAAAAAATTTTTTTCAGAAGTAGTCGTTACTGGCATACAAATAAAGTACCAGTGCAGTGTGAACATAAGTTAGTGTGTAGGTATACAATCTCTCGACACTTACCGCACAAAATATCATTGACGTAAATTGACTTATTAGTGGCTCAGGACCGCTTCGGCCTCAGTTTCATTTCGGCTACTTCTTAAGTAGTTCTCATTCGCATTTGGTCTACTGTTCCGATTCGCCAGCATTCCTATATCGTCACTTTCTTATCTCGCCCGCTTTCTTACGTGGGCCACTGTAGTAACTTGGTTATATTCCTAATTAGACTACAGTGCCGATTCGTCAACACTCCTAATTCATCCATAGTGCTTACTCGTCAACATTCCTATTTAGACCACAGTGCCAACTCGTCGACTACATAGCAGCCCTAATAGTACATCATCAATCATCATTATCATCAAAGTTATCTTTATGGTTAAGGACAAGTGTGACAACAGAAAATACTAATTGTAACTGCCGCATACTAGCTGGAAAATAGCACTTAAGAAGATATGAAGTGCACATTTCTAACTTAAAGAACGCGGACGAGTTGGCACTTTGGTCGAAATAGAAACATAGACAAAAATGGTATATTGACGATATTGGACGAGTTGGCACTATGGTCAAAATAGGAATTTAGACAAAATGGGGTATTGACGATATCAGAAAGTAGGCAAGTTAGGAAGGTGACGATTTAGGAATTGTAGGCTGACGACATGGCACTGTAGACGATTTATGGAGATGACGAAATGAAACTGAGGCCGAAGCGGTCCTGAGCCTTATTAGTGCATTTGCTATATAAATCAGCCTCTTGTCCAGTTTGTATGCATTTTTGTTTCCACATAAATTTTTAACGTTTTTTCACAAGACTTACACTTAATTTTTTCCATTTTCCAACAGAAAATGCAACAAATCAAATGTCGAAAACAATACTATGTGTCAAATGTTTATCTCTCTTTTATAAAGCAAATGTACTAATAAGTCAATTTACGTCAATTATATTTTGTGCGGTAAGTGTCGAGAGATTGTATACCTACACACTAACTTATGTTCACACTGCACTGGTACTTTATTTGTGTGCCAGTAACGACTACTTCTGAAAATTTTTTTTTTTGGCATGACGCACGATGATTTACGGAAATATTTTTATTTATGTATACAGTGGACATTAGTGGCTATGTATGCATATTTTTTTTGTAGGTGTACCTCCGCGTGAAATAAAAAAAAATATGAAAAAAAAACAAGAAACCTTTTTTTATTATGAAAAATAAGGACAAGATGCAGGTTAAAAATATGCATTTTGTAGTTTATTTTATTGTTATCAAACACAATTTTATTTGGTTGATCTAACTTGAACAGTTTACGAAATATGCCACTTTCAACGACACCCTGTATATTTTACATTATCTTGAATAACTCTGAAACAAAAGAAGATCTAGAGCTGATATTAAGCATGGAGTATTCTTAGGGCCTGCTAGTACACCACCTAAAATATTGACCTCATCCGTGGGGAAAGGCACCTCTTGTTCGGTAAGGCTGCTAAACCCTTTGCAGTCGAACGGTATACTTAACTCAATTTCGTCATTTTGGTGGTTACATTAATTCATATTACAATCGACGATGTGATGTGAAACAGGTAGTAATTGTAAGACTTTACAAGAGAAAAGAACTAGGAATACCTGCGGGTTAAATTCCCCGGTACTGAAGGCACAGATTGTATTTCTAGAATTTAACGCCTAGATACGATTAGGTATAACGGCTTCAGATATTATTTTATTTCTACTTATTACTACTCAAGATTTAGAATTACTGTCACATATAATAATATGTATAAACTGGGTACTTGGATGGTGTCTGATTACAGTTTACTGATTACCTTTAGTGTATTTTATTTACATAAATACTACGAAAGCGGTCCGCTCTAAGATTTAAAAGTTATGGGGATTATGTTGATTTGACATAAAAGACTATTAATATATTTCCAATAAATTTGTTTGCATGTGTACAAACAAATTTATGGTAATAAACAACAACAAAAATTACATCAGTCCTTTACCACCCTGATCATTCAATAGTAGTTGTATAAGAGATATAAGAATTAATTTTTCATGCCGGTCGTAAAGGACAACGAAGAAAAAACTTGTTCTTTAAGCCCAAGTTGACCATAGTACTATGGAAAGTAATCGTAAAAAAGTAAGGACGTAAAGAACTACACATAACGTATTAGGTCACTTACGACACTATTTTTAAACGGTTTTTATTAACTTCACCGCGTATCAACTGTCGTCGATGCTTCAAATCTTGTGATCGATTTTACGACCACTTCTACTGCACCGAAATCAATAAAATTTGGAACTCTTATCAAGTCCCCATGACAATGCAATATTATAATATTTTTATCCTTGTATCCTCAAAGCCTGATGCTGCAGACGTCCTGCCTTCCTTAACCGAGAGTGTTAGACACGTGAAAATGAAAGTATAGCATGTTTGGCATAATCAAATACTAACAGCCGGATCTTGACTTCCAACTCCTCACTCCTGATGCTGCAGTACTGCCCACAATAACTGCAAGGTTTATCTTTTATCGATATCTTGATTTTGAAGAAGTTCTTTAGATATGAAGTATATAGGTAGAAAAGAAACATGCAAATTTAATACTAACGTCCAACTCCTCAAATCTGATACTCCAGTGTTACTGCCTGCCACAACCGCTAGGCTTAGCGATATGTAGATTTTGAAGTACTGCTTTAGATATTTGGTAGAAACATACGGATTCAATTATCATGATCATCATCATATCAGCTGAAAGACGTTCACTGGTGATTATAGGCCTCCCCCAAAGATTGCCACAAGGACCGGCCCCGTGCCACCCGTATCCAGCGACTTTTACCAGGTCATGAGTACACCTTGTGGGGGGAGGGGGGGGGGCTACCCACGCTGCGCCTTCCGGTACGTGACCGCCACTCGAGAACCTTACCGCCCCAACGGCCATCGTTTCCACGCGCGACGAGCCCCACCCACTTCAGTTTAGCGATTCGAAGAGCTATATCGGTTACGTTGGTTCTGCTGCGGATGGTCACATTTCTAATCCGATCTCGCAGAGAGACTCTTAGCATAGGCCTCTCCATTCCCTTTGGGTGACTTTGAGCCTTCTTATGTGGCCCATTGTACACGACCACGGTTTAGTACCGTTTGTCATTACTGAGGCCCTCCGGCTGATAGACTCATAGGGTCACGGCTGATAGGGTGACAGCGTGAGTGGATCGCGTAGGGCGAGCCGTCGGACCTGCAGACCTCTGGCTGATAGAGTGACAGCGTGAATGAATCGCGTAGTGCGGGCTGTCGGGCCTGCGGCCCTCCAGCTGATAGAGTGACAGCGTGAGTGATTCGCTTAGAGCAAACCGTTGGGCCTGCGGCCCTCCAGCTGATAAAGTGACAGCGGGAGTGAATCGCGTAGGGCGATCCGTCGGGCCTGCGGCCCTCCAGCTGATAGAGTGACTGCGTGAGTGATTCGCGTGGGGCGAGCTGATAGACTCACAGCGTGAGTGGTTCGCGTAGGACGGGCTGTCGGGCCTGCGGCCCTCCAGCTGTTAGAGTGACAGCGTGGGTGGATCGCGTAGGGAGAGCCGTCGGGCCTGCGGGCCTCCAGTTGATAGAGTGACAGCGTGAGTGCAACGCGTAGAACGAGCCGTCGGGCCTGCGGCCCTCCAGCTGATAGAGTGACAGCGTGAGTGGATCGCGTAGGGAGAGCCGTCGGGCCTGCGGCCCTCCAGCTGATAGAGTGACAGCGTGAGTGGATCGCGTAGGGAGAGCCGTCGGACCTGCGGCCCTCCAGCTGATAGAGTGACAGCGTGAGTGGATCGCGTAGGGAGAGCCGTTGGGCCTGCGACCCTCCAGCTGATAGAGTGACAGCGTGAGTGGATCGCGTAGGGAGAGCCGTCAGGCCTGCGGCCCTCCAGCTGATAGAGTGACAGCGTGAGTGGATCGCGTAGGGAGAGCCGTCGGGCCTGCGGCCCTCCAGCTAATAGAGTGACAGCGTGAGTGGATCGCGTAGGGAGAGCCGTCGGGCCTGCGGCCCTCTAGCAGATGGAGTGACAGCGTGAATGAATCACGTAGTGCGAGCCGTCGGGCCTGCGGCCCTCCGGCTGATAGGCTCACAGCGTGAGTGGTTCGCGTAGGGCGGGCTGTCGGGCCTGCGGCCCTCTAGCTGTTAGAGTGACAGCGTGAGTGGATCGCGTAGGGAGAGCCGTCGGGCCTGCGGCCCTCCAATTGATAGAGTGACAGCGTGAGTGGAACGCGTAGAACGAGCCGTCGGGCCTGCGGCCCTCCAGCTGTTAGAGTGACAGCGTGAGTGGATCGCGTAGGGAAAGCCGTCGGGCCTGCGGCCCTCCAGCTGATAGAGTGACAGCGTGAGTGGATCGCGTAGGGAGAGCCGTCGGGCCTGCGGCCCTCCAGCTGATAGAGTGACAGCGTGAGTGGATCGCGTAGGGAGAGCCGTCGGGCCTGCGGCCCTCCAGCTTATAGAGTGACAGCGTGAGTGGATCGCGTAGGGAGAGTCGTCGGGCCTGCGGCCCTCCAGCTGATAGAGTGACAGCGTGAGTGGATCGCGTAGGGAGAGCCGTCGGGCCTGCGGCCCTCCAGCTGATAGAGTGACAGCGTGAGTGGATCGCGTCGGGAGAGCCGTCGGGCCTGCGGCCTTCCATCTAATAGAGTGATTCCGTCAGACTTGCGGTCGTCCGGTTGGTCGACTGAGAGAACGAGTTTATAATTATTTTATAGTCTCAAAATTCGACTTGTTTATTGTGTACAATATAAAAAATTTAACTTGATTTTCTCAATAAACCAAATTAATTTTTATTCCTTTGTCAGGTCTTTGTTATCTAAGGTACTTATTGTATAAATAACACGTCTATTTGAGACGCTTCGCGCATTGAAGCTTAGGTGCATTAACCACGCCCAGCCTTTGGTTTTCATTTGTCGATCAAGATATTTAGCAACATTTTTTTAGTGTCGGATTTCTAAAAATATCTATTCAGCAGGGATTCGCCTCCCGTTACACGTAAAATAATGTTCATTACGTTTACATATGTGTCGTGATTCGTGATGAAAGCGCGAGAGTATAAGCGCTACTTAGGATGCATAATTTGTATTACATATTATAAACAACATCTTTGATCTAGAATAAGTAGGTATAGTATCGGAAATTATCTTAACAATTGCACTAAAAACTTGAAAATAAAATAAGTTAAAAAAGTTTTAAGTTAAACGGTTTTTATTGCACCAAAAACTAGAAAATAAAAATTTATTGTATCTAACCGTAGATGCTACTTTCTGTATATTACTCACGTGAAACTATTATCACTGTAGGTAGTCTTCCCAAGTCGGATGCTGAAAGCCACGTTTAGCCGCTATGTCAGTGCATTAAGCGTTAATTGGAAACTTTTACCAAACTAAAATAAAAACGTGGGGCGTTATTATAAAGAAACGTACAAGTTCAAAATATGTAATTGTAGCTTTAATTTTGCAATTAATCATCCATCTGTTCCATCACTTCTACAACGAGGTAAATAGCTTTTATCAAGGCCAGAACAAAACTTATTACACTATTCCTGTCTTGATTTCTATGTGTGTTCTTAAATATATAGTGACTTAATCACAATTGCGTACGCCCCACGTTTTTATTTTAATTTGGTAAGAGTTTCCAATTAACGCTTAATGCACTGACATAGCGGCTAAACGTGGCTTTCAGCATCCGACTTGGGAAGACTACCTACAGTGATAATAGTTTCACGTGAGTAATCTACAGAAAGTAGCATCTACGGTTAGATACAATAAATTTTTATTTTCTAGTTTTTGGTGCAATAAAAACCGTTTAACTTAAAACTTTTTTAACTTATTTTATTATTTGTCCATTTCCTTTACGACTCAAAAAATTATTTATAATAAATGACTTGATATTTACGCCCCATTCGCTAAGCTATTTTTGCAAGTCCATAGTAGAAAATCTTGGTCGTAAAGGCCACTTTTTAAGAGATATCGAAATTTTAACTATACAGATCGATAGCGCTTGAAATTCTGAACAAAACTGTATATATAACTCATTTTCGCCAAAATGTCCTTTACGACAATTGAACCCAAAGGTACCGGACATCAAATAGAACTATGGAAACGTCGAGATGAAGTTAAATTCAATTAATATACGCGAGTTTATCCGTTTTCTATAGTTTTATTTCAAACTTATCGGGATTTGTATCTCAATTCTAATGTACGGTCAGTTACAAAATCATGTATCCACTGTACCTACAAAGCCTGCTAAGTTTGGTTTGCCGGCCTCTGCAGTAATGCACTACTGCTTATTTTAACGTCTAGAATAAGTACATGGTTAAAATCTGTCGCAATACTCGCGAGCACCATGTATATTTCAATACGCAGAAGACCACCATGACTAATCAAAACATTTTTGTGACAACGACACTCACCGGGATTGAAAAAAAAATATGATTATGGATAAAAATGATAAGAAAAGTGTAGGCACGTTAAATATATGGGTGTCCTTTGCTGGCAAATGCCATCACTTATCGCACAGCCTCTAAAACGATTTGTTACTCGCCTCTCCGTCCGCAGCTAAGGTCCGCAGTCATAACTCTGCCGCATGTCGCAACGCAGTATATTATCGTAATAGATTAGCTTTTTGTAGGAAATATTTACTATATGCCTATGTTGTTTCTTCATCAACATAGCCAAAGGACGTCCACTGCTCAACATAAGCCTCCCCAAAAGATTGCCACAATGACCGGTCCTGCGCCACACGTACAGTGGACTTCTCCACGTTTAGCATTATGAATGAAGGCTATTTGTAATTAATTGAATCAGTCGTTACTTTGCGGAAGTCCATAATCCATTTTAACCTTTTCGACGCCACGTCAAATACAAAAGCTGTCACTCAGACGCAACGTCAGTAAAATGTCAAAACTGAATGTGATCTTTATGCACGCGCGTGTAGGTTTATATTGCTCTGTGGACCAGGACTTATATATCAGTCGTTGGCATCCAAAAGGTTAAAGGATGGAGGTCCTTATTCACGTTCATTACAAGTTCAGGCAAAACCTTATGGACTTACAAAAACATGGAATATATTAGTTATAACGCAATCAGACACTTACCTATTTCGTATTCTTTGATGATACAATGAATAATTTACTCGCCTCCTTATTTGTAGATAACCCACGTTCCTCCGTAATCAGGACTATAAACCTATATTTTTATGGCTCGACTTTATGATGGTTCGAGTGGCTCGACTCAACAGTTGGCCTGAGTTGGCTCGAGCCTCGAGCTCTAGCTTTATTGGCAGTTCACGGATTGAACCGGTTTACTCCGGTTTTATGGCTCGATACGGATGTTTATTAAAATCGGAGGCGTTATCGGATTCGATGGCTATTGTATTGGATTTAATGTAAAGCTGGATGGCTACTGATTTCAAAGTTCATGATTTGCATATATTACTCTATAGGATTTAAGAGGATAGTTAACTACCCTACAACCTCGCCAGATACTTCTTATTAAATTTCTAACACCACACCAGCGACTCTACCGCGAAAAACGAAATTCGTAAATTACGAGGATTTGTCTCTTTCACTCTAATGACGCCTTCTTTTGAGTAACAGAGAAAAACCTCGAAATTTACGAAATTCGATTTTCGCGGTAATAGGCCAGTACACAACGCTAGTTGCCAGTCTTTTTCTGGCTGCAGCTGATCGGTATTTCAAATTAAATTCCACATACTACAATAGAGTACTGTAACTTTAAGTAACTTACTAGTCACATAATAGATTTGAGGCAAATATAAATAATTGAATTTAAATTTGCATGAGGCATAATAACTATAAATATAATTATACGGCTAACTCACGTGTATTTAGTTACTACGCGCGACTAGCCTAGGTCTAGCGTAGGTAGTCTACCTAGTAGGTAGGTAGGTTTAGTTACTAGCCTAGGTCTCCATTATCAAGCACTGAGATCGCGTCCATCGCGATTTAAACATATTTTCACACCACCTATTCGAAGACGGGTCTTTTCGTCCCTGCTAGGAGGGATCAAAGTTTTCTGCTCAAGGACTTTCTAATGCCAGCCTAAAAAATTACAATGAAATATGAAAATAAACAGTACGTTCATAATTGTGTAATTGATAAAAAATTCTTCAGAATCGATTATTTGGCTAAATATTAAATATGTGATATATCTTTTATTTTTCTCATAGGTGGTGTGAAAAGCAGTATGTGTCACAAGGTATCAAAATTATTTCGTCTTGGGCGTTAACACTTGAATCCTTCATTACGCTCAGGATTCCACTTTAGAATCCCTCCCTATGGTCGGGATTCAATTGTGAAATCCGTCGCTCCATTCAGGATTCAATATACGCCCACGCCGAAAATATACCATTTTGATCCCTTGTGACACAATCTACTATTACGCTTTGATTATTTTTATAGTTATTAAGTCTCACGAAAGTTTAAATTCAATTATTGCACCCTATATTTTAAAAAACGACTATACCACCGCTAATATCGCTAATAGTTTTACTCTCCGTCTCTCTGTGTGTATAAAGTCAAAGTTTTTAAAAAAGATCGAGTAGATTTATGAATATTCCTCCCAGCCAGTAAGCAAGGTGAATATTAGTAAAGTAAAGTACCTTACTTTGAAAAGGTTCCATTTTCATTAGCCTAAGCCTTCTGCGTATGGCTTCAGTTTCAGATATCCAGCCTTGGGGTAGTGAGATGATATTGCGATATTTAATCTGGCTAGCTATACATTTTTTAATCTGAGTCGGGGCGGTATACTTAGAGAAACTAATCTTGGTCGAACCGCGGTAACATGAATTTTAAAGAAGTATTTTTTTAATGTTCAAATTATTTAATAACTAAATTAATTATTATAAATATTAGATGTCATATAGTACGAAAGAAACTACTGGGAAAAAACTACTTGGGTGACTACTGGGGAAAAAGAAAAAGTACAAATCAAAATATTTAGTTCATAAATAATTTCTTTTATGTTTTCACAATACGTTAAATTACTTATGAATAATTGTTTTGTATTAATTTTTATTTGGTATATGATATCTAATATCTATATTTTTTTTAGTAAAACTTTCTACTATAATCTCTCTTTCTACTGAAATCTACTATACCTACTGGCATTAACAATACAGTAATGAAGTATACAATTTAGGTATTCATTCTTCTTAGAATTTTTTTTTTCGGAACATTGCTGTATCGAATCATTTCGCTAGGTTTTCAAAATAATTAGTCATGGCCTAACAATCAACATGAATATCGAAATATGAAAGCTAGAGTTAGAACGAAGATAAGTTTCTCTACGCGACTTCAAAAAATGTCTGTGTCCGTACCATGTGCCGTGGCCGTGAGATTAACGCGGACTCACGTTTGGACGTAGTTATGCAATAACGTTCCAATCCACATTAGGTTTGTCATAAAATCAAAACTTTTTGCCAACTACAAAAGTCATCAATTTTTATATCTAACTCATGTGGGTTAGAACTTTTCAAAGCATCTTATCTGCACCAACTACTAAAGAAGAAAACGAAATTTACCTATTTACTAATAATTATGTTAGTCAGTACCCCAAAAGAAAGAAATGAACTCATTTATGTAGAATGTAAGGTATGATGGGACTGACATAATCGTTAGATTAAAGTCCCTAATTAAACAAACAGAAAAAAATGTGGGTTAAAAAGTTACTGTGACAGATAGCGGGAGTGACAGAAAATAAGACCGCTAAACCTCACGGCGGCAGTTCATGTTCAGCACACTGAAGACCGACGTGCTAAACGATTTGATGCTGGCATCAGCATCGCGATACAGAGAGGAAATGCTGACAGCATTCTTGGAATCATGGCTTATCGAAAAGCCAAGTCTATTTTTAACCTCCTAAGACCCAATGTACATTACAATGCTATGTGCATTGTAATGTGCAATCCAATTTGTATCTTTCGTGAACCAAATAAAGTAGAATTTCTTTTGTTTCATTCCTTTTTGAAACAAACGAAATTCTTACCAATTTACATATAGGACAAGGTTCAAATTAAAAACAGGAAAACTAACTATGGTGGGCCTTACGAGGTTAAGTCATATTTTATGAATGCTTAAATCATAATTAAATGATTTAAGCATTAAAGCATAACAAGTAAATTGTATTTTTACAAAGAGGAGAAATTACATTAAATTTGCGTTAACGAAAAATGTAAGGACGAATCAAAGGTTCCAGTTATCGAGGTGCGACTGTATCATTTTCTTTTTATTTCCTCCCCTAAACGAAATTCAGAACGTAACCTTATTGCCAACGGATGCCTTTATATCCAAAATAAAGCAAGTAAATAAATATTTTCACACCCTTCGCACCTTTCTCTTTCCGACAAAACAATACATTCTCAAAGTGTTACGTGTACGCAGCGAGTGATATTACGAGTACTTCCGCGTTGGTCAAAACGTCACATCTGTATACTGTTTTCATAGTCTTAAGACCTTTTGATAATTTGTCTATCATGCTTCAGTGCTTTACAAAAGGTTGTATCAAAGTATTGGCTTCATAGTGACTTATGACCTTTAGTTATAAGCCGTAATTGTATCGGTTACGTAAGAGAATGTTTGCCTTGAAGCATTGATACATAAAGCCACTACGAATGAGTGAGAATCATGGATAAACAAATGTAAAACGCATAAGAGTGAGAAAGAGGACCATGTTACTCTCTCTAGACTAGGCTCTATCAAATTACTGCTTGAAACAGCCATGTACAATGTAGAGTTTTATATTAGTATATTAGGTGATAAAAAACGAGGAACGGGTATAAAAGAGACATGTAGATCGATAGGTTCTGTTGATTACGTAACGGCGATACAGTAAATCAACTTATCATTAAAAGAAGTTAACAGTGCGCATCTGAAGAACACAGTTGAAGTTGCAGGCGTCCATCCACTACGAAAGCTGCTTACCATCAAGCTGATCATAATACCTGCGTTACTAGAAAATTATACAAATATGTAAGGACGCAGATTCAAACTTTAACATCTAATTTTAACACCTTACATCTAGTGAATATCAACATTTCAATTGATATTCTCGCACGCAAATTATTTGCTGAGATCGCGAAACGTCTGGTTGACGTAACTAAATACCAAAAAGCTCTTTTTCGGACTTTCTCGCACAACGCATCAGTATTTTCAGTATTACGATACAGCGAGGAAATGCCGCCAGCATCCTCGGTACAATGCCACAAGGGCCAATCTTAGATATAGGTTAGGTTAAGTAGATTAGTTAGATTTAATCTATGTACATATCAATATGTAACATTACATTGATAACCATTCAATAATTATATCATATTTAACAATCTTATATCATTAATAACCATCACGTAGGCATAGTTAGAAGTAATTTATAATTTATGTAAAACTTTGTAATAACCTGACATGTAAGATAATAAATAAATAAATTTAATTTTTTAATCTATTACCATCTCAAAACAGCCAATCCCCTTGTCATTAAAACGTGGCCATTTTGCGAAACCAAATTAAAAAAGGATGCCGCTACATTTAACGTAAGTCTGTCACCCTCAGGGCTTCGTCACGTAAAAACCGCGATTTATATCCACAAAACAAAAGTTTATTGGGAAAGTTTGGGATTCATTGCGCGTTCGAGAGATCTTGACAAGACCGCTCGTATTCTTAGGAAGAATATTGGTTTTGAAAAAATTGGGGCTGGTTTATTCTCTTCGTGTTTATCAGGCAGGCGTCAGTGGTTGTGGAAAAGATGTACTATCGACAAAATTGAATCCTGATCCACAAAAAGAGCTTGTCATAGTAACATTGAAAGTCAAATTGTACGTCAGATGCAGCATTTTTTTTTTCAAAGTAACTACTTATGACAATCTCTTATTGTGGGTCAGGATTCAATTTTGTCGATAGTACTTTGCAGTTTCAATTCGTAATTCGCAGGTTCAAAGCTCGAAAAAAATATTAAAAAGATATTCAGATTTTCGGAAATTATTTTAGATTAGTTTCTTTCAAAGCCCTGATCGCTTTCTTAAACATTAAAGATCAAATTTCGGCGCCAGGGTTGGTTGCATAAAAACATTCAGTAGATAGTTGGGGAGATTACAAAAAAAACCGGCCAAGAGCAAGTCGGTCTAGGCTCAGTGTAGGGTTCCGTAGTTATTCAAAAACGGCTGGACCGCTTATATTCGAAATCGTTTTATTTTAAAGTATTCTATAAGTTCACTATTCATGATTTTTCAAATATTGACTTTAGAAAAAAACTTTATTTTAAGGCCCTTATTATTTTTAAGAGAGCTATGCAATGAAACCCCACACTATAGGATTACAGCAAATAAAAAATATTATCCCCACTTCATCAGTCCTCCCCAACTGAGAAAACTGATATTTTCTAGTTTTTATTGTACCACTTTGTTGGCATGATTAATATGTACCAAATTGCAGATTTCTAGTATTAACGGCCAGTGAGCTATGCTGCGGACGGACATGGCGAAACTATAAGGGTTCCGTTTTTGGCTTTTTGGCTACGGAACCCTAAAAAACACCAATGATATTGAGTACCTACTTTCACAAAAAAAATTGCATATAAACTTTTCCGTGAAGAATAGTATTCATTTACGTTTTCCTCGTCAAAATACGACAATTACAAGTAAAATTGATTATGTCCGTTAACGGTTCACCTGCACTATTGTTTCGCTTTAAAACAAATTGATTCTACGAAATTGAATTTGTTCTTTATTGAAAATTATATGCGCGTTCCAAATTTGAGGGCTAACTTTACTGATTATGAAACTCGTTAGCTCTAGCTTTTATTTAGTTTAAACACTTTAAACGGAGCGCGCCATTTTTAACCAACATTTTTATTTTGCGAGTGTATTTTTAAATTGAATTGAATTAAAAATACAATAATTTGTGTATAATTAAACGGTTAAACTCACGTGTATTTGGTCACTGCTCGCGACATGATTTGGAGGTCTAGGTCTCCATTACCAAGCATCAGAGACCGGAACCGTTATTTTCTCCATACAAAAAGAACGGTTCTTTTTTTGTTCTTCGGTGAATAAATTCAAGTTGTTTTAGTTTAGTTATGAAAAAAATGAAAAACGAATAAACGAATCAACAAACGTAGAAATTATATAATTCTAAGTTAATTGAGTATCATCACATCATCAGCCTATGATAGTCCACTGCTGGACGTAGGCCTCTCCTATTAACTATGCGTATAGACGCATTAGGAGGTAAATGCGCATAGTTCATTGAGTAATTTAAAAATATTATATTGTAAATTACATAAAATATTGAGCAGTACATAAAGGTTATAAAACATTTTAAAATATTGGGATATTTCGAGGTTTTTGTAAAATACCGGTTCCGGTCCCTGCCAAGCACTAAGTTGGTAGCGTATCGTAGGTTTCCCTCTCTGTCACTCTTACATATTAGTGCGACAAAGACAGCTAGCTGCCTTTCGTTTATGATTGACGATTAAGCGCTAGCGATTGGCAACTTGGCTAAGTACCCAGGTACCTAACGACCATTTTTTTTCAATTACATGATTAATTCAGGAAAATTACAATACAATCTGATGTTAAGAAGATGAAGGTGAAGGTCGCAGGAGTCCGCTAGATGCGGGCGACGCAGGACCGGTCATTGTGGCATTGAAGGAGGCCTCAGTTGACGTCATTCGACTGATATGATGATGATCCACGCGAAGACGATGATGCGCCACCCGTATCCAGCGGACTCTAGAACTGTCACTTACAATAGGCCTCATAAGAAGGCTCAAAGTCACCTAAAGGGCAATGGAGAGGCCTATGCTTGGAGTCGCTCTGTGAGATCAAATTAGAAACGAGGTCATCCGCAACAACAGGTCGCTTACATAAATCAGAAATTACATACATAGTCAAGTCGAAAATTGTTTCACAAACATGCATGTTTTGAATAAAAGTAATATTTCATGCGGGTTACTCACGTTTTAAGTCGAAAAATGCTGGACATGTTCATGCTCTAAACAGCCGATTTGCTCTTCAAGAAGGTCCTGAAGGTGCGTTTAAGCCAAAAGAGCATTCGCTGTTCTAGCGCCCGTTCTAAGAAATCAACCAATCACGTTTTGTGTACCGATCGAATTTCGTAGAGTGGGAGGTTAGAACAGCGAATGCTCTTTTAGTTTAACCGCACCTTTACATTGCGAAACATGTCGAGCATATTTCGACTTAAAAACGCGAGTAAACTGCGTGAAATATAATATTAGTAAGACTATTTCTCGCCACATTTTTGTGTTTAAAAACGCTTTCGAGGCATTCCACGAGAATGTCGCTTAGGTAACGCGATTCTTTTAGTATTTCTAAAAATGATAGGAACCCTCGGGTTACGTTAAATAGATGCTCAAAGTTATAAAAAAAACTGTGTGAACGTGTAAGTTCCAAATATTACCACACTAGAACCAGTTCTCCGTAAACGGACGAGTTCTAGTGTGATAATATTCAAATGAAAATTCAAATTATTTATTGCGATTCATGTTATTCAATAAGGTCTTAAGATTAGTTACACAGTTCACACATGAGCTCTGGTAGAGCATAGCAATTTCATTAAAACTAAATATTACATAACACGATTTTTACAAATATAAGCAATACATTATTCTAGAAATCATAAACGTCATATAAATAAATGTCATATTTCGGGACTTAAGTTTGAGCATTTATTTAACGTAGCTGCCAAAGATAGTATAAGCGTCATGTAAGCGACATTCACGTGGAATGCCCCTTTATTTCATGGTAAGGACAGGGCCGGAATCAGTCACTCGATATCCTGCATGTGGCAACATTGTTTGCCCGGTATGGCAACACTGAACCGACATGTTGGTTCCGCTACCCGAGTTGCTAATGGATCGGTTCGAGTGGATTTGATGGCTCAGTAGGCATTATTAAGGAAGTTTAGCATGGTTTATGTGATTTAATGTTATAGAAGGCGCAGACGATGCGATTTTTTTTCTTGCATTTTCTATTTTCTAGAAGTTGCGATCAAAATAATGAAACCCTTGTATTCAAAATGTACTGCTACATCTATGTTATGCGTTATTTAAATACGATATGTTTATTTTTAATGCAATGTATAAATGCTTTTTGACAATAAATTAATTAATTTGAAAATGTATTAGAATGAAAATGCATACATTTTGTAGTATGAAACAAAGTCGGTTCTCGTCATCTGTCCTTGAAAGTCTTTAAGGTATGTATATTTCTACTCTATATAAGAATTAATATGCTTACCAAAAAATATCTAAGTTTATCAATGCCGGAGATGGGATTGAAATCTTTATATTATACAAAGTAGTGTTACAACTAAACTATAAATTATACTAAAAAAAATCTGTTGTTCCAAAAAAAAAATCGTTATGTATGCTTAATTCTTTAAAATTGGGGAACTGATTTTGATACAGGTTTTTGGGATTGGGATAAACAGTCTGATTCAAGAAGAAGCTTTTTGTATCAGCATTGAACCCGTGCAAAGCCAAAGCCGCCAACCGAATTGTCTTTTTAGATTCATAGTTTTCAATAGATATTTTTTATGAAAAATCTATCGTATTTGCGAAGCGAATCCGGCGCAACATTCTCATTGCTATTGAGGCAAATTGTTAAAAGGACTGGCATAAATCTGACTGCGTTCAACATATACCAAAAAAAATGTAAACAAAAAATATGGCTGAATAATGTGTTTATGGTGAAACACTTTTGCATATATTTTTACGTTAATTAAAAAAAAAGATCACTAATATGAACTAAAAATGTATGTAGGTAAACTCAAGGCTTACAATTTTTGATGATGGTAATAAAACCAAGATCGTGTTCTAAAACTGCGTGATTAAGGAATAATGCAAGATTTTAGGTATTTTTTTGGATTCTACTGAAAATTATATGGTGGATTTTGTATAGAAAATCAGTGAAATAAATCAAAAGTCATATTTTTGAGGGGCCATGTCAAAAAATGGCGCTTTTTTGTGACCAAATGTTGGCCGTTAGTTTAAATTAGTCAACAGTTATTGAAAGTAACTGTGAGCTTGTTTTGCTAGAGCTACCCTGCGCAGCATAAAGTATGCAATAAAAAAATGTCTCATTTCCTTCCTTTTGCATTTCTAAAACAGCTTCATAATAATTATACTCCAAGAGCAGGCATCGTTTAAAATTGATTGCTGTAGATCCGAGGTTGATTAGGCACTGGTCTCACCGCGAGCTACTAAGCTATGAACTATCGGCTATAAACACGAACAAAAGATACGCACTTCCGTGTAAATAAAAGAGACACGGCGATAGTCGCCCAGCTATCAGATGTCACCTCCGTTTCTTTTTGTTACACGGGAGTACGTATCTTTTGTTCGTGTTTATAGCCGATAGTTCATAGCTAAAAGCTCGCGGTGAGATCAGTGCCTTAAGTATAGCAACGAAATGGTTTTATTGAACGTCGGACTCGCCTGCAGTACAGGAATGCAGAATGGACGGCGGCCACAAAGGCAGCTAAAAGGCGGTTGTTTAAACCAACTTTCCTTTGAATTTGGCTATTTATTTAGTACCGTCATGTTTAGGGTTGCCAGTGTCCTTGCTAGGAGGCGAGAGTTTCAATATATTGATTGCGATACTTGGGTGGGTACGCCGTGTGGTGACAGCAGTAAGAATACATTTGTCACCACCCCAACTCTTCCTGCGGGAGTCGTAAGAGTCGACTAGGACGGATTTTTAATTTGTTGCTGTTTTTCAAAAAATATCCAAATTTGGACTTTTTACATTTTTTTCTACTCAGAATCACGAGCTCTTTCGATCCTGAAAGAAATAAAAAAGTGTATCAAAAAAGATTCCATTGAGTAACTGAGTTTTTGATACACTTTCTTCGACCGTAACTCAGTGGAAGACAAAAAATGTATGGAATTCTTGGGACACTTTTTTCTGCTAATGAGGATCGAAAAAGCTCGCGATTCTGAAGGTGCATGCAGACCAAAAGAGCATTCGCTGTTCTATCCCCCACTCTACGAAATCAACGAATCACGTTTCGTGTAACGATCGAATTTCGTAGAGTAGGGGGATATAACAGCGAATGCTCTTTTGGTCTGCATGCACCTTGAGTAGAAAAAATATGAAAATAGGTATCCAAATTTGGAAAATTTGAAAAAAAAAAAACTACAACAAAATAAAAATCCGCCCACTAAGGGAATAAGTGTCACTGACCATTCTTTGATTTGATTGATGACGGGCAGCAGCGTCATCATAGTGGACACATTACTGTGATTATGGGCATTTACCTCCTAATGCATCTATACGCATAGTTAGTAGGAGAGGCCTACGTCCAGCAGTGGACTGAGATAGGCTGATGATGTGAGGCATCTTCGGTCTGATATGGACAGATGAGCAAAATTTACGATTTTTGATTTTCACTGTAGGCCACACGAACGGAGCAATTCACTGGTTTAGATTTTTGTACTCTCAATTCAGGTCTTCTTCCGCTCGGTTAATTTTATTGCCTAAACATTTATCACCGTTTGTTTACTGAATCAAATCCAACTAAAATTGATAGAAAAACGAGTTTATTGTACTACCACGGACGGTCACGTAAAATTTCGCTTGCCGCACGAGTAAACTGAAATATCAATACGTAATATTTTACCGCAAAAAGCTGATATCGGCTTTTTTCAGGGTTGAAAACCCAAAGTGTCAGAAGAAAATTATCTAAGTCTGATGGGAATTGATGAGCTGAATTGGTGTCAAGGATATTTTTATATAATTTAGTTTTTTATTATTAGCTTCACTTGTCACTGTGCATGTAAAGGTGCGTGCAGACTAAAAGAGCATTCGCTCATTCTATCGACGCTCTACGAAGTTCTTTTTGTGTAAACAGAGACAGAGCATTCTTTCGTTGTTCTTATAGATTCTATCAATATTCTACGAATATTCTAAGAATGGTCGCTCGCTTGGTGTAAACGCTCATCCGAGCGTGCGAACAGTCGCCTAGAGCATTATTTCGTGTTCGGAATTCGGGGACGTGCTCGTTCTAGCCGTTCGTGGCTCGAGGCACTAAACTTCAGAGAAAAATAAAAAACCGACCAAGAGCATGTCGGGCCATGCTCAATGTGGGGTTCCGTATTTATTCAAAAACGGCTGGACCGATTACATTCGAAATAGTTTCATTTTAAAGTATACATATAAAGTATAATCAGAGATCGGACAAATATGCGTCATTGTTCCTAATAATATGGAATAATATGATCATTTATAATAATTTTCAGAAAATTACCAATTTGACACCGGTAACTATGAAAACCTTTGTAAATAATCACCTTAATGCTTCGAAATTAAATTTCAAGAAATTATTCGTTCAATTATTCACTTAATCAACTTTGAAGTGATGTTCATATTATTGCGAACAATGACGCACATTTTGTCTGATCTCTGCTAATAATAATAATACATATATACCAGTATACCTACCTATTTAATTTGTTGCTTACCTTCGTATATTCAGACAATGCTTCAATTATTGCAGCACACACTTCAGATGTTATTAGACATATCGAAGATTTCGAAATTTTACTAAAATACATGAGGCTGTCATATGAATCTCCCGTCGCTCGACAAAAATCGTAATGTAATTGCTAGCCTGTCGTATGCCGGAATCGAGTCTCTGTAATTCGTATTTGATTTGCTAATTTTATCTTCAATCAGAGGCGCTCGTTCGCCTGGTCTAAACAGCTCTAGAGCATATGCTCTAAAAATCGGTTCTTGGATTGTGCTCTAGTTCTTGGTTTGCGTTCTTGCTCGTTGATATTCTGGTGTAAAAGCTGAGAACGAACTTCCGTTTACACTAAAAGATCAAGAATCAATGCTCTATTCTGGTTCTAGCTCTTTGTTCGCTTGGTTTATACGCACCTTAAGAATATCTTGGAATCTTAAATTGACCAATATTCCGGTCTTTGATTAGGATGAAATTTTGTACACATTCCATTTATACCTATAACGGCAGTACCAAGCAAAACTATCATGAATATTCCTTTCTGCACACGTGCGGAAAAATATTACTTTCTGGGTATAAGTTTACCCTTATAAAGAGTACAAGTGTGATGAGAAAACAATTTTACTTACATTCTGTATATTTTTAACGCCACCAATTATAAAATAAACAATTACTCCTTATTCAGATTCCGTTTCCAGTTTTCAAGTGAAAGAAGTTCCAGGGGTCGTTTTATTACCCCCGGAATTTCAATATGGCCGACTTGGTCGGCACTAATTATTTCTGCTTGACTTCCTATTTATTTCGGGTACTCTAATTATGTGATGTTCAAAAAAGGAAGCAGAAGTCTTTGAAAAGGGATTATAAAATGTGCATGGTCATTACCTACGAATCAGTACCTAACTGAGCATTATTTTTAGAATATGGTTTTGCAACTTTTACATGGAAGAATCAACTTTTTTCTGTCGATTATTTCCATGGTTACGGTCTCCTGATTCACACTGGTTTTATGCAAAAATATGCTACATAAATTATACAAACATGCTTGTAGTCCATGTATTTAGGTGTCTTATTAAGAAAAGGGCTTATTAAACACCAGAATAATGCATAATATGCATATTATGTGTATAATGCCAGCCTCCGTAGCCTAGTTGGAGAAGCTGGAGGTTCCGGGTTCGAATCTCGGAGAGGGCATTATTTCTGTATTTATTTATTATTTTAAGTGCCAGTTTTATGAATAACATTTACTTTTTATGTTAAAATACATTCAAAAATAGTAAAAAAAATATATGTAAAAAACTTTTATTTACAAAAGTCACATAATATTTTTGTTTGTATTTACATCAAAAATGCGTGTTTAAAATCTTTCGTGTTATAAGAGCCCACGGTGTACAATGATTCGTCAAAATGCTATGGAGAATCAGCCATATCAATTGTTTATGTACATCAGTATACTTAGATATTTTTCTAGCAGGAACTAGAGATTGGCAAAACTAAACATCTAATGCGCAGTAACTTAGAGATAATCTACAAGAATGCAAATAATGTTTAAAATTATTTTTCATTACATTAAAAAAACAAAGACTAATAAGAAACACTCTAACGCTATAGGCAATAATTCATATGAAGTATTCGATATGTAAAAATAAAGTGTAGATGGGTCCTGTATTTCTTGGTTACCTGATTTTACGAAGTTACCATCTTTATGAGAATAGGGTGTACGTATCGATAACAGTTATGTCGATGTTCGATTTAGTCAATCTCTCGATCCTGCTAGAAAAATATCTAGGTATATACATAAGTTATACAGGGTGAGCATTTCAAATGGGTCAGTGGGGAGGTTTTGGAAACCATAACAAATAGCGAAATGTTGTCTTAGGAACCACGGCTTCGATTTTAGTAAAAAGAAAAACTGCATTCATACATTTACAAAAATACGTGTGCTCGATTCGGGAATCAAACCTTGATTTTTTGAAAAATAAAATTTTATTTCCTTTGGATATCGGTTGTGTAGTTCTTAAATAGTAAATGCTACTAAGAAACTTAATATGTAAAACTAATAAAATGCATTGTTTTCTAATTTTTCAATACTTCAGTGCCGCCGCCGGCAGTTTGAATTTGTAAGGAGAAGTTCCAAACTATGAGAGATAGCGAAATCTGTTCGTAGGAATCATGGCTTCTGTTCGTATGAATGCAGTTTTTCTTTTTACTAAAATCGAAGCCATGGTTCCTAAGACAAGATTTCACTATCTGTTATGGTTTCCAAAACCTCTCCACTGACCCATTTGAAATGCTCACCCTGTAGATTCTACTGACGATTGGTATACTTGTTTACACACCGTGTTCTCATTGTCACCCGAACTTTGCTTTTTTCATCCATAATAATTACATGTTTTTAAATTAACGTTAAGTCCATCTGACCCTCGTGTTCCCAAACGTGATATCAATTTTAATAATGAAAAGCTTCAAATATATCGGACATCGGTTTATTAAAACGTGACCTTTTAAATACAGTGTTTCTTTCAGATTAAACATTTGTGTTGAACATTAATTAAATTGTGGTCTTTTTATAAGCCTTCATCAACCGACTTAAAAAGGAGGAGGTTCTCGATTCAACTGTATGTTCTTTGGTCTGATGAAGGGATCTTGGAGAAATCGGGTTAAGTCGGTATTTATAATTTTTTTTAACCGACTTAAAAAAAAAGGAGGAGGTTCGCAATTCGATAGATTTTTTTTGTTGTATGTATGTTCCCCGTTATCTCCGAGAATCGTGAACCGGTTTTAATTTTATTGTGATATTTTCTTCGGTTACCGCGAGGATTACTCATGAAAAAAAACTATGAAAAAGGATAAACTCGCATATATTAACTAACTTTAACTTCATTCCGACGTTTCGAACACTTTATTTAATTTTCTTTATTGGGGAATAAAACAGACATAAATCAATAACGTATACGCGCAAGATAAACAACAATTTTACAGGGTTCGTGGTCTGCGGGCGAGTGATGTACGCGAGGTTATCCGTTTTCATAGTTTTTTTTTGTACTCGAACGTGTAATAACCCCGAGATGGTCCCGTTGGCACCAAATTGGAGTCTGATGATGAGATCTTAGAGACAGTCTTCATCAGATATATTGTAGCGTCCGGAGCGTTCAAAAATATCTGAACACGCCTTTATTCCCATAGCGGTAGAGGCATGGTCAGATATTTGTGAACACTCTGGCAGCTCAGATATATACAGAGTGCAACGGAACGACGATCTTTCCCGCTACCGACCGAGTCTACCAACCATTACTATGAACTTTCAGTATGGGACCTACATCGAAAACGTACATGAAAAATTGACTTTTCCATACTATTGAGCTTTAACTAATCAGTGACTTTGTATGAGGGGTTAATTTTTTTTAAAGATATTTCGATGTTGGTCCCATACTGAAAGTTCATCGTAATGGTTGGTAGACTCGGTCGGTAGCGGGAAAGATCATCGTTCCGTTCCACCCTGTATACCTACTTAATAATGACAGCGAATATCAATATTCATAAAATACGAAAGCTTTAAATTACACGCATTACATTGATTGATCTGCAAAGTTAATTTTAAAACCAACGAGCTGTAAGCACTTTTCAATTAAACAAATATTAATAATTTCAATCATTCACGGTTTTATAAAGTTAGTAGATTAATTATTTTTTAATTAAATACAGTAAAATTAATTTAGTAAGCGCCAATCTCTGTCAATTATAACAAATACTAGTAATTAAATAATACAGTTCATATCATGTACATTCATGAAATACTCCGATTATTTTCATTTCATTGGGAATTTAATTATATTTTATTAATTAATTTTATTACTCACGTATACTAATGGTTTAAAAAAAAATAAAAGAATGGATGGAACGTGCATATTCCAGTATATTTATTAAATTGTTCAATTTAAAGGGTTAATACTGTTCACATTATGAACAGTTTAACACGAAATTAAAAAATGCGTTTGATCTGCTGTTGAGCCATTATTAAAAATAATTGGTTACATTTAAAAATAATAATTAAATTCAAAATACATTATTTTTAAATAAATAGTATGAAAATACTGCGTACATGCTTATATTTTTTTTTATTACGAGAGCGTGTTCAAAAAACAATTAGTAGGTAACTAAATAGGCACAAAAACTTAAAGCAATTTTCGTGATCACAAGTTTTAAAGCTGTTTTAGGGTTGTTTTTTTTTTCTTCGGATAAAAATATCGGTTAATTAAATTATCACTATATTTTTCTCACATTTTATTATGAGTTCAAAAAGGATAGAGCTAACATTATCTAACGACTGTCAACTAACCCCCTTATTCATAAGCGTCTGCTAATTTAACAAGCCGCTAATAATTGTCTATCTCTTTTGCTCTTATGGACACATTGTTAAGACCGAAAGGGACAAACGATTATTAGCCGCTAATAATTGTTTGTCTCTTTTGCTCTTATGGACACATTGTTAAGAGTGAAAGGGAGAAACAATTGGGTCAAAATTCTTTTCGTTGTCTTATTTTGTGTCCCTAAAAAACGTGACGCAGTGGTGATTTTTGTATGAAATGATGTTTTTTCAATTTCTGATGTATGGATTAAAATCTAGCGTGAAATAGAAATACAAGTGCACTTATTTTTTTATATACTGAGTCGAAGCAGCAACTAAAAGCGTGACAGAATGGTAGGAAACAATACAACGAAAAGAATAAGTTACGCGATTAAGACCGGTTTGTCTTTAAAATATGAGTGATAATCGTGAAAGTTTTTTAATCAATATATAACGAAAAGAATTTTGACCCAATTATTAGCGGGTTGTTAAGTTAGCAGACGTTTATGAAAAAGAGGGTAAAGCATTTCAAGATTAGCTCTTAGTAACATTAAGCTTTTCGTTGAACATTTTGCAGATATATTATAGCAGCCGCGGTGTGGTGCTCAAAAATATCTGAACGCCATGACAATGGAGGCTTGATCAGATATTTAGTACCCTGGCCGATATACACGGTGGAAATGAGTATACCGACAAACTTGACAGGTGTAATCCTGACCACATTTTGAAAATACATGTGAACTTTTCTGGATTCGGCTTAGTTTCAGAGATAGTTGACTGGTAGAGAATGCCTCATGGCATTAAGTTCACCTTTTGTACGTTAAGTTTTACTTATGTTCAATAAAGTTTAAATAATTAAAAAAAATCAAAATTGTTTATTTGTACAACATGGGTAAAGTACAGTCAAGGGCATTAATTAATATATATACACTTCTCCATACTGATCCCTTACAAATGTGTCTATGTATTAATGCACTCGACTGTACTTACAACATTAGTACAGGTCTTACAAAAAAGCAGATACACAGTTTCTTCATGTCGGGCCGAGTGGCGTAATTTTTCAAAAAACAATTTTCATTATATCACACTGCAAAATACCTGCATTATTGACATTAGACTAATTATAGAGTAAAAATAATTCTTTCCCTACAATTTTTTACTGGTAATGTAGAAAAAAAAAATTTAAAAATCTAATATTTTTTTGGTCCGAAAATTGCATTTATCTGTTTTACTCCTTTTGACATCAAAAATGCATGAGTAAAGTCTGTCTGTATACTCATGACCACCCCGTATATCGTATGTCGACTGAACAACGCAGTAGAGTATTATGTCACGTGTAGGCGAGGCTATAATTTGACGGCTTTACTTGGATTAATATGTAATTTGAAGCTCGTTAAAATTCTAAAACAAACAACTTTTGATGTTTTTAATTAAGAGTGCAATCAATATGATTATATTCTCGAAATTGATAAAAGCTGATGTTAAAACCGTTAAAGAAATATTGCGACTTGGTTTTTGTGTTTTTACTACATAGCACTAATTAAAAAAATGCTTACCGATTTAGATATTACCTACCTACCTATTTTAATGAAATCTGTATAGAATTTGGTGATACTGAAATACTGACATAGTATATTAAGATTAGATCTTTTCTTTTGACAGCTAAAATTGTAGTAATAATATATAACTATAAACGATCATCATCATCATCATCATCAGCCTATGTTAGTCCACTGCTGGACGTAGGCCTCTTCTATTAACTATGCGTATAAATGCATTAGGAGGCAAATGCCCATAATCGCCACGCTGGGCAAGCGGATTGGCGATCGCAGTAATATTGTATCCACTATGATGACTCTGCTGCCCATCATCAATCTTGTAAAATGGTCAGTGACACTTCAATCCCTTAGTCGACTCTTACGACACCCGCAGGAGGAGTTGGGGTGGTGACAAATGTATTCTTACTGCCGTCACAACACGGCTGATCTTTGCTTGAGTACAGTCGAGTTCATAAATATATGAGCAAATCCAAGGCTTCAAAAATAAATTTGCAAAAAACGAAAGAAAATTACAAATGCATCTGAACAAATTTACCAATCAAGTTAAAAATACTAATAACTAAGGGATTAAGGGAATAACTAATACTAAGAGATTGAAGTGTCACTGACTGTTATTAGATAAAAGATTGATGATGGGCAGCAGCGTCATCATACTGGACACATTACTGCGATCGCCAATCCGCTTGCCCAGCGTGACAATTATGGGCATTTACCCTCCTAATGCGTCTATACGCATAGTTAATAGGAGAGGCCTACGTCCAGCTGTGGACTTAGATAGGCTGATGACGTGACGTAGCGTGGTTGTACAAATATCTCTCCCTATGACGTTCACAATTGACAACATTTCATACATTATGTTTTATATAGTGCTAGATTTTATTGTCTGTTTTAAATGAACTCAATATTAAAAGTTACAAGTATTTTTTATTTTTCATTAAATTCAAATTTAGTGAGAAAATCCCCTTTTATTACTAATTCGAGCAGAAAGATCGTAAGTAACAAACGTCAAGAATCAGCTAAATGACGTCACAAGTGATGTTTCAAACACATAAGAAAACGACGAAAATCTGTGACAAATGTCAAGTGTCACTGCCAAACTCAAGAGACATTCCAACCGCAAGATTTGTTGGTTATAGTGGCAGCTTTGAATCAGCTTTGTGACGTCACTTCCCCTTTAAACTATTATTACGATTTTTTACAAAATATTGCAAAAAAATATGTTTTTGTGATTTACAAGCGTATATCTCGAAACAGTTTTCGATTTAGGGACATTGAAAATTTTGAAACGTTGTCCTAATTTTACATCACGTTGTTACAGAAATCGTGCCGTGCAGAGCTGCGGGCCAAGTGCGCGAGTGTTGTGCAGTGATATGCGGTGGCGGTGAAGCGATGCGCGACCGGTGCCGCGCCGCGGCGCTCGCGCTGCTTCTACTGACGCACTTTTCCCCAGGTTTGTGTCTGTTTTAGGGTGTATGCGTCATACAGATTTTTTGTGTGCACATCACATCAGATCATCAGCCTATGAGAGTCCACTGCTGGACGTAGGCCTCTCCTATTAACTATGCGTATAGATGCATTAGGAGGTAAATGCCCATAACGCAGTGTGATGACGGCTGTAAGAATACATTTGTCACCACCCCAGCTCCTCCTGCGGGTGTCGTAAGAGTCCACTAAGGGATTTTTGTATGCGTTAGGTTACAAATCTTTCCTGTAGACTTATAAAAGTTAAGGGCTATGAAACACAAATTTTCTTGTTGGCTGAATACATGGCTTCTGGTTCTTAAGAATGATGTGGTCAAAACCTAATTTATATGTCCGAGAACCGTTAACTTTCGTAACGTCCACAGGAAAGACGCCTGTTATTTATCGCGAACGCTGTATGACCCGTATATTCACTGTTTTTACTACGATTTTATTTCGTCACTGTCGTCGGAGCATGTGGGTGAATCAACTTTTTTCTGTCTGTTATTGCATTCTTCTGGTGTATTTAATTAACCTTTTCCTTGATGGGACATCTACAAACATGGACTGTATGCATGTTTGCATAAATAAATAAAATAAATAAATTAATAAATAATATATCTTGGGACATCTTACACAAATCGACCTAGTCCCACGGTAAGCTCAATTAAGGCTTGTGATGTGGGTACTAGGCGACGATATATAAGGTCCTAATTTATTAGTTGCAGATATTTTAACACATGATACTTTACATTAAAATAATTAACTTTACATATAAATTAAGAAATCTTTTCATGTAATTTTTTTGATTTCATTTTCCTAACAAAAAAATTAATTATAATTTCGTCTAAAAGAAATCATCATGTGTGCATTATCACATGTCACAATAACGCTGTCTGTCATGTCATCAAACGACACAATCCAATGGAAAATAACAAGACATTGACAATAAAGTATTTAATTTATCGACGAGAAGTGGCCAGTTCCAGTTAAGTGGTACGTAAAAGAGGTACTAGAATCTGTTCAATGAGTTTTCATTTAATAATCACATAAACAGGGTGTTTTTATGAAGGAAATTCGTTTTTCCGTTTTCTCCAAAAAAACATCGTAAAAGCTATAATGTTTCACGGCTTAATATACTCCAGAGACCGAGTACTATCAGCTGTAAAAATATCTGCATCTAATAAATTAGCACCTTATATATAATAGATAGATACCTATAGATGCTTAAATACATAGACAGCCATGACCAAGGAACAAATATTTGTGATAAATAAAAACACAAATAATGCCCTCGCCGGGATT
This sequence comes from Thaumatotibia leucotreta, assembly GCA_025490895.1. Taxonomy (NCBI): domain Eukaryota; kingdom Metazoa; phylum Arthropoda; class Insecta; order Lepidoptera; family Tortricidae; genus Thaumatotibia; species Thaumatotibia leucotreta. The sequence goes on along the minus strand of JALPQI010003859.1, from coordinate 17,616 downwards.
CGAACCCGGAACCTCCAGATTCGTAGGCAGGGTCACTACCAACTAGGCTACGGAGGCTGACAAATGAAGTAGCATAATTTTGCATAAAACCAGCGTGACTCAGGCAACCGTAACCATGGTAATAACAGACAGACAAAAGTTGATTCACCCGTGTATACAAGAGGTGACCCAAGGAGTATTGTTCTAACGCTTGCTTCGACAGAAGTTCGTGTGTTCAAGTCTCCTTTGCACTCAGTAGTGTTAATCTGATTCGGAAAAAAATACAAAAAGTGGCTCAAAGACTATATACAGTCTGTCAGTACCAAGTCTAACAAGATAATTGTTGTTGCGACTCGTCCTTCTTTCACGGGACTAATCGCGCGACGACAATGACGAATCCAAGCGGTTGGCACGCTCGTCGGAAAATTGTTCTTTAACACGTTGCGGATACAATATACATTTTATTGCACAAAATATCAAAATAAAAAAACAAACAATTTACAATTTTTAAGGTAGAAATAAAACAACAGGCGGTCTTATCACTAATAATCGATCTCTTCCAGACAAGAGATACCGTGTAGAGCTAAGCCAAGTTCGCGGAAATTGTGTGTAAAGCTTTTATACGTAGTGTAGGTAATATTTATCTCTATATGTTACTAGGCACTGTCCAAAACCGCTCATGGTTAAGAAGTAAATTATTCACTACTGAATAGGGAAACAAGCCAAAGAATAGCAAAAATATCAAATTTGTAGACGTATCAGAGCAGTAGCAGAAAGAAGGACAGAGTGAAGATACTCCACCGAGCAAAGCAAGTCTTAAAATTGTGATGATCAATGGGTAAATGCCGCTTCTGTAGCTCATTTCAAACCATGAGACTGATGATCGAGCGTATACGTTCAAATCTGATGTTGGACAGTGGATTAAAAAAAAATTCTTAGTCACAACACGGATAGATCCTAGTTGCACAAATTACATTAGACGTTATAATTTGAATACTCATTTACGTGGAATAGTGCTCAATGTACCACTATTATTACGCAAATAGATACATATATCTAATTTAAAGCATAAGCTTTAAATTGCACCAGGAATGCGGTAATCCTCTAACACAAATCACGTAGTATCATTACATGCCGTTATAAACGTAATGAAATCCTGCGCCCGCCTCTAAAGGCTCGCTCGCGTGCATGTAATTTACTAAGTGCCATTTCAATCAGACCAAATTACGCCATCCAACAAACTCGACGACACGTAATATGATAATTCGTAAATTGTTTTATCCCAAAACTTTCTTGGCACTCCGTCGAACGATCTTTATTGAAATTGAAAAACGCGGGGTGGGCCGGGTTGCATGAATAAATTCGATAAAATTTACTTAATCGTAAAAACTTGGGAACATTCCTGTTCAGGGTTGGACCATACCGTTTTGATAGGCAGTGGAGACGAGAGTCTAATTCTTAGGCTAGCTGGTATAACGTGACCTTGAATTCAGTAATTACAGAACTGTTTGTTATAACCTCCTAAGGCCCATTGTCCTACCCAATAGTTCTTACCTACATAAACCAAGGAAAAAGACCCAGTTCACCAACTATCGAGCCGCGATTTTCAATTTTAATTTACATTATTTCCTGCCGAGCAGATATACATTTCAATGAAAAATCTTGGGTATTTCTCTTATATGGCTGGACTAAAGAGGATAGGGTAACCTCCTTATATTAGTTGTCATGGGATGCGAGTGTTTAGAGAGTGTTATTTCACCCATCACGGCAACAGCAAGCAGTTACGCCCTATCAAAAGACATGAGTGTGGTTCTCGATGAAAAATTTGATGAAACATAATTAAACGTATTGTGAAAACACAAATCAAATTATTTATAAACTAAATGTTTTGATTTGTGTTTTTTTTCCCCCAGTAGTCACACTACTAAGTACTATATAAATTATACATACTGGATGTCATATACCAAAGAAAAGTCGGACTCACGGTGTTGAAGACCGAGCGGCCCAGGGGTGCAGGCATCAGCTGCGAAAGCTGAGCATGTGGGTTTGATCCCGACCTCGGACGTTGGTGATCTTGGTCGATTTTTCTTTGGTATATGACATCCAATATTTATGAAACATAATTATTGGACTTTTGACAATCACATTTATGAGTAGTTTTTCTAAGGCTACCATTTACCCTTGCTAGGCTAGCTAGAGGAATATAGTTTCAGGACTTTACTGACCCAATATCCTTTGAAATTTGATGATATCGCTCTCAGATATTGAATATTAGCGTCCCCATACAGTATTGCGAGGTGATTTGATTTAGTGACCTTTCAGACCTTTGCGGGTCCGATTTCTCACGTCTTACAAGCTTGTTACGAATGTTTTTTTTGTGTAGGTTCGATTTTTAACAGACTTTGGATGGTAGCTATTGTAGCTAACCAATTTAAGGCAACGCTAAATTAATATCATTATATTATCTTTACTAATTTTGTCTTTCTGTAATCTTGTTTTATGTCAAATGATTCTGTGGCATGGTTTCAGTTTGTGTGAACTTTGTGGTAATTAAAAATAATCGTCGAACCATGAAGTCTTCAAGTGAGTAAAGTATGTATCGTTTTTAAGTGACTTTTAAGAATATTATTGCCTTCCAATCATAAGTATCATTGAATTTCGGATGAACATAGGGTCGTGTGAACAATACTTAATTGTACACTCACGATTTTACTATAATTAATTTATTAGCCTTTTTCCTGACTTGCGTCAGGCTGTCGTGCTACATAGTACTACATAAAATTTATGTAGTATTTAATACTATTGCTACTACTTACTATTTACTATTTCTTTGGATAAACTTCTTAATTTTTTTGGAAAGTCATCTTCCCATCTCATTTTAAGTTTTTCTAGCTTTCTTTTCATGCCTCTATCCATTCTGTAATATATTTTGTGCATTTTGGTCTTCTCTTTTTCATCATGTGTTTAACAAACTGGTGTTAAGTTTTATTAATTAAAATAATATACAATCATACGATATGAAACTGCGAGTGCTATTTGTAATGTGATAATTAACACAACGATAAATTAAAGTTTCGGATATTACGACCTTAAGGAACCAATTTAATTTTGAAGGGGACCTTTAAACTTCGTAATCTACTATTCATGTCGTTTACCTGCTTAGATCAAAATTTAAATTTGGTCCGTGGCAATGAAATACGGAAACACGGAAGGAACCTTTGCCCTATCTGAATAATTTGAAATTGTAACTGCTGTAAGTCAAGTACCTTGTGAACTTGTACTTGTAAAGTTTGTAGAATTTTACACCGTTTGTTTTTAAACTTCTTAATTGATATTGAGTAAGGTCAAGTTCATAAATTTATGAGCATATCTAAGGCTTCAAAAATAAGTGTGCATATTACCTGTCATATTTATCTGAGCAAGTGTCACATTAATATGTAATCAACTGAAAAGTCATAAACATCTGTACTAATATTTTTCTAAATTATATAGCTATGTGAAACTCCACAATTACCTACGAAAAACTTTGTCTATGCTTATTTATTTTTGAAGCCTGCTGCAAACTTCGAAAATTGTAAATACTCGTATCGAGCATCTGTCTTTGTTATTTCAACGAAAAATTAATGAGTGTCACTGAAATAGATGTTAGAAATGTACTGTTTTGGTGTTCACTAGAGGCCCTCAATTTTCTTATATAGGCCAGATTTCAGTCCAGATTTATAAAAGAAAAACGTTTTAGCATGCAAAACACAGGATCAATAACTCTCATCCCAAAAATAGCAAAGCTTATTAGCATTGAGTACAAAGGAGCTGTGGGTAATTATGACTTGCGATTTTCATCACAAAGGCGCGGTAATAAGGTCCATTGTGCGACCAGCCGACCATGTTAGCCGTCTTTTGTGGTAAAATGGTATTATAAAAATATTATTCAACTACCCGTTTAACGTTATCAAGTTATTCTGATGCTGGGCTAACTTTCAGAATGACTTTTGTATTTTGACTCCAACATTAATAAAATCTGTACGTTTACGAGGACCACACTTATACTGGTTTTTCTTAAGAGTAGAATTTCTAGGTTGATTTGAATTACATTCTCAAGGTCTCTCTGTAATAAAAAGAAGGTACGTCACTATTATGAGAGTAAATGAAGACCCTGAAATCTGAATTTCATTAAGCCTAAAATCGTTAGGTACGATAGACTTGAGTAACCTAAATGTAAGGCGTTTTAAGACAAATATAAGTTAGAATATTGCTTTGATCGTCAAATATCTTAGATATAAAAATAGCAAGCTTGTCATTGAGTCGCATACTTTCAAAACAGTATATAATTAAATTGAATATATCGACCTAGATTCGTGTGTATGACAACAAGTATATACATAAATAATAAACATGTCCCTTTAAGATTTTATTTTATTTTATATGTACGCAATATTTTAGAAAAAATATTATTTATCTCACATAATTACTAAACGTCAAAGAGAGCTTACAAATGGGAATCCTAAAAACGAATTGTTTCTACTAAAACAAAACCTGATACAAAAACAAATTTAAAAACACGACCGAATATCAAAAATCTCTCAATTACTTAAAACTGTCTACAAAAGATATTAATTTGAGAACGTTTGTTTTTGCTCATTACTCCCGTTGTTTGAGTTCAGACAAAAACAGTATTCCAAAGGTTCAAATTAAAAAGAACCAGAACCAGTATAAAAGAGTACTTACTGACATACTTGCTGCAATACCTTGAAGTGGCTGCTACATTAGTTTTTGAGCCTTTTACTCATAGGGCAATAGGAACAAAGAGCAAGTTCACCTACAACCATAGACTACTAACTGAAGACTACTAACTCTATTAAGTCATCATATCAGCTGAAAGACATCCCCTGCTGAACATAGGCCATACACCAAATATTGCCACAATGACCTGTCCTGTGCCACCCGCATTATGCTGACTCCTGCGACCTTCGCTAGGGCATCAGTCTACCTTGTGTGTCTACCGACGCTGCGCATTCCGGTACGTGGCCGCCATTCGAAAACCTTTCTGTTCCAACGGTCATCGGTTCTACGTGCAACGTGCCGTGGACTCCTGCGACCATCACCAACATTAAACACTTCCAATCCAACCCGTGAGATAATTTTCGCTTCAATCGCCAGGTTTTCAAAAAAGCAACGAATATCGTGTAGACATGGACCGGTATGGTGCATTTTGGTTTTGGATACTGCCCAGGGACAGCCTAAAAATGCTACAACCTCCTATGTTCCATCTAGAAAGTCATCTGTGCCCACAAGTAATTATCGCGAGCGATGAAGTTCGAGTTCGCGGGACTTGGCGGTGCGCGCTCTGCGCACACTTTTCGGGAAGCTAAACAAAATTTTTAATTGAGCTTTTAAAGTTACTTGTGGCTAGGAGAAAATAATAAAATGATTCTTTATTGATCGAAATGAAGCCACATCAATTTGCCTCTGTCGCGCTTGTGAATTCGTACGAAGTTCTGACAAGGAGGCAATATTATGTCGATTTTAGTTTGCGATAGGGTCTCAGCTTAGGTGTAAATTCTTTTGTGGAGCTTCGAAGTTTAACGGCTTACTGAAGGTCGCAGGATTCCGCTGGATGCGGGCGGCGCAGGGCCAATCATTGTGGCAATCTTTGGGGGAGGCCTATGTTCAGCAGTGGACGTGTTTTGGCTGATAATTATGATGATTCGGAAATATGGAGATTACCTTTATTAAGAAATTATCTTAATTATCTTATTGGGCCGCGTGATGACGGCAGTAAGAATACATTTGTCACCACTCCAACTCTTCCTGCGGGTGTCGTAAGCGTCGACTAAGGGATTGAAGTGTCACTGACCATTTTTGATAACGATTGATGATGGGCAGCAGAATCATTACTGTAGATACATTACTGCTAGCAGTGGACTATCATAGGCTGATGATGATGATGATGATGATGAAGAAATTATCTTATTTGCACAAATCGGAGATTCTACATCGATTGTTGACCGAAGATCAGAGATCACGCTTTGTCATTCAAAAAACCAAATCATTGAAAAGTCTGACTTCCAACTATCAACTGAAATTAAATTTTAAGTCAATAACAGTAAGGCAGTAATTTAAACCATTACTGTTACCCACCTAATTTTGGGCTCTAAAAAGTCTGTCAACTGTCAGAATGCAGACACCTCTGTTATTTATTACTACATTGGTTTTGACAGGTTTTTTTAGATGTTTTGGGAAGTATTATTGGAAACAAGAAACAGATCTCGTTAGAAGAGCGGTGTCAGTCGGCGGATTTAAAACAGGTGTTAAAGTTAAGTTTATTTAGACGGTATATTAACGTATCTACTTATTTGTTTTTCTCTTGTGTACGTTGAACATTTTGTACTTGTCATTCAATTAGTTAATCTTTATTTAAATTGTTTTGTTAATGGGTTCATTATTTCACTACAATTTCATTACATTGAAGCGGAATTAAAATCTTCAAGAAAAGAGCGTATTCCCTTCTTAAAGGTCAGGGGCATATTTCTCGAAAGCTTGTAACTTGTAATACAAGCGGAAATTCTTATCTGATTAATGGTGACAAAAAGAGACTTCCACTTGTATTACAAGTTACAAGCTTTCGAGAAACGGGCCCCAGGAACGCACTTGTAATAACCACGGGTGTTGCGGGTGTCCAATGTCCATGGGCGACGGTGATCGTTCACCATCAGGCAATGCGTCTGCTCGCTTGCCTCTTCACTTTAAAAAAAAAGTTAAATATTGTACGTTATTAAGGGCTAAAAATCACGAACGTTTGCATGTGCGCAAAATGCACCACAATATGTGTACAAGTATACACGACCTTATATCAAAAGTAAATGGCTGTGTATATATACCTAATGATTTCAACTAAAAGTACGTAGAACCTAAAAAGTACAGCGGCATCACAAAAAAATCACAACGAAACCCTCTGTCAATCCGCCTGTCAATCCGCGAGATCCAGCAACTTGCTACCACTAATAAAAGATTCAAGTTCCCAAACTTTGACAGTTTGAATATATCGCTGTCCCCTGTCAATAACACCTGAACACTTGACACGAACGCTCCCTTAAGAGCCCATTCACATAGATTTGGAAAAATGTGGAGACGCGTTTTTGAAGCGTTGGCATTTTACTCGTAGCAAATCGGCGTTTTTAGAAAATAGGTAAAGTATCATTGTTATTGCCTTAATAAAACTCATTTTCAGTTCTCAGATTGTTGTCTAATATTTATTTATTCATTTTATTTATTTGGCCGTGTGGTGACGGCAGTAAGAATACATTTGTCGCCACCCCAACTCCTCCTGCGGGTGTCGTAAGAGTCGACTGGGAAAGGGATTGAAGTGACACTGACCATTATTTGATAAAAAAATGATGATGGGCAGCAGCGTCATCATACTACATCATAACCCACTTGCCCAGCGTGGCGATTATGGGCATTTACCTCCTAATGCGTCTATACGCATAGTTAATAGGAGAGGCCTACGTCCAGCAGTGGACTATTATAGGCTGATGATGATGATGATGATGATTTATTTATTTATTAAAAACATGCATCATGAAAAAAGATACAAATCAAAAAAATAAGATTATACAAAATCAAAATAGGAAATTAAATTCAGGTAGATTTCGGCGACACAACAGCCAGCGTGGCTCTGTTGAGTCATCTGAACCTGCGTAGGGTAAAGTATTAAAAGATGTTGTTTATTTAAACTTCCACTATTTTTACTTACTTTTTAAAGCTATTATAAAAATTATGGATGTTATATGGATAATTGGATACCGTTTATTGAGACAACAACCGAATAATTTTAGTTTTAAATCCAACTACGGGTAAATTTTTCTATGTTTAAATGACTCTATTTCAATTTGTACTGAATGTTACACACCGTGTTTTTATTGATTTCCGCTAAATTGGACAGGTTACTTGGGGCATTAATGGAAGTTGCCTGGTATATCGTCTTTTATTAATTTCGTAAAAATTTTTTTTTTCGTTTTCATACTTAATTATTGTAATGGCAAGTGTGAGACAACGTTAAGAATAAGATCCCAGGTGACTGACGGCTGCAGACGGCACATGTCAAAATAAGTAACATTAGGATGTAATAAAGGTTGCAGTACACTTGTTCAGTCATTAAATTTATTTTTTTAATAATTCAATAACAGTAAAAGTTAAGACACTAGTTTCCTAGAGAAATTGATTATTTTTGACCTAAATAAGCTTCCCTTTAATTTAATGGAAATCAATAAAAACACGGTGTATTGTCGTGTCGGTGTGTTCAGCGCCTTTGTTTTAATTATAGCTATTGTGAGTCTCAAACATATCAATATATAAAGTAAAATTCATCAATCACGGCATTTAAGTTGAAAGTTGCTTAGCACCTTTCCTTTTAAATTGAAGTGAACCATATTTTTTTTCAAAGTTTCCCCCCTCTTTTTTTTATTTTTTCATACGGTCGAGGAATTTAATTTCCTACCCATTTCGTTCTTTGTCATAGTAGCTATAATTATGTCAGTCCTAGGCTTTCATATTGATTGTCACTGTGACAAGGTACGAAATGGGTAGGAATTAAATTCCTCGACTGTACATTTTGCGTAGCTGTAACGGAATGGATAGTTCGAAAAATATATGTAAATTTTGGGACAACATTTTTCACCTAATAGGATCGAAAGAGCTCACGATTCTGAGAATAAATGATAAAAAAAATACCTATGATAGGCTAGCCTTACACCTGTAAGTTTTTTTTTTACCTTAGTTATAGGGACGGAGTTATATAGAAAGGTGAATACCACTATCTCATTCCTTAGTATAGCTCCGTTCCTACAACTTACGTAAAAACTCACAGGTGTAATTTTTAACAAAAAAAGTGAGGGGTCAACTTCAAAAAATGGTCCCAGTGTTTTTGGTGGAAGTGTGGCCGATAAACCACCACAAAACGAGAGTGAGGATAGGCTCTAAAGTAAAACACCAAATTGGACAAAAACGTCCCCAGAGCCCAGGTGGACGGGTCTGCAACTGCGGGTCCCAACTTCGGCGCACTTCGGGAAAGTTCGGGATAGTTCGACAACTGGGACCACCGTTGTATGGAGTTGAAGTTTAATTTCGCAGATCACTGCCTGCTAGTAGAAGGAGCATGTGGAGCATTGATCACTAAAGTGAAACTACGCGCAAGTCGACGACTATTTTTTATTCTCCGGCTAAACTTTAGGGTGTTAATTCTGAGGTCATATAGAGGAACTTTTACTTTGGGACCGACATCCGACTCTACTGTAAAATCTGATGTTCCATACAAACCATAGGCGAAAATGTAAGGATCATCAGATCGCCAATCACTGTCCCTCTTCCAAAATGAATTCTTATTATAAGTATAGAGTTAATTTGTATATAAGGTGGCCAGTTACTGGAGGGTGGCCAGTTACTGCAGGATGGCCAGTTACTAACAATTTATCCTATGTAAAATATTACCGAGAGTGTAAAAACTATGAAATCTGTTTTATGTGTATGAATCTAGTGTGAGGTAATCTACGACCCGCAGCCAGTGCAGAGCGAAGTGGTTTTTTGATTGAAATGAGTCGAGGATGTCGGATGTTTAATTTGGCAGAATTGTTTGCGAGTGCAACTCCGTGAAACAGTGTGGGATTTGGGTAGATTAAAACCGGTCTTCTGGCTTTATGCATTTCATTAAAGACCTTTTTTTAAGTCTGTTGTAAATCAAAAGCGCTTCTTATTTGAATTTTTATGGGTTTAGGAGCCATGTTTTATTTGTCACCACCCCAACTCCTCCTGCGGGTGTCGTAAGAGTCGACTAAGGGATTGAAGTGTCACTGACCACTATTTGATAAAATATTGATGACGGGCCGCAGCGTCATCATAGTGGACACATTACTGCGATCGCCAATCCGCTTGCCCAGCGTGGCGATTATGGGCATTTACCTCCTAATGCGTTTATACACATAGTTAATGGGAGAGGCCTACGTTCAGCAGTGGACTATCATAGGCGGATGATGAATGAAAAAATAATGTTTTTTTTTATTTAATATTTCAAATAAACGTTACAGTATCCAAGGTACTTTTTACGCATTAATTAATGTGAATAGTGTTTTATTTCTTGTAAAGGGCAATCTGTACTGAAAAATGCCGTACGATACACATGCGAAAACGAAATTCGTAACTTGTGTTGATTTGAAGCACTCCTTTCGGCCGTGCTTTAATTTATCTCCACACGTTTCAAACTTAATTTTTTTCGCCATCGTATCGTTATGTACTATTTCAACAATTCAACATTTTTTTCAGTACAGATGGTACTTTTTTACGGACTAGTGGGAGAAGTGGTTTATTTCTTATCAGGTTGTACCTTCACAGGGCCATCTGTCCTGAAAAACGTCATACGATACACGTGCGAAAAGGAAATTCGTAACTCGTGTCGATTTAAAACATTTCCTTCGGTAGTGTTTTCATTTATTGTTACTCATTTCGAATTTATTTATTTTCGCATTTTAATCATATTGAAATATTATGTACGATTTCTGAATTGAAATGTTTCTATTTATTCAGTATAAATGACTATGGGTCAATCAACTTTTATATCGACATTATTTTCTGTCTCCTGCGTCACTTTTCATGAACTTATACGTATGTCAATTAATAATATATAAATATTTACAATGGAAAACCTTAGGAACCTAAATGTATCAGTGTGAACTTGTGTGAGGCCTAGCGTGTGTACATACAATTTATAAGCATATTTTCTAGAAAACTTGATGAAATTGTCACCTGCGTTATCGGACAAAATATTTTCGATCTAACAGTTTATTGGTTTTAGGTTAGTTACCAAAGCAGACAGATGCGCTAAGCTAACTGGAGAAAAAGAACGTTATTACTCAATAAATTTTTCAACGATTCGTTATATATAAGGTCCTAATTTATTAGATGCAGATATTTTTACAGCTGATAGTACTCGGTCTCTGGAGTATATTAAACCGTGAAACATTATAGCTTTTACGATGTTTTTTTGGAGAAAATGGAAAAACAAATTTGCTACGTAAAGACACCCTGTTTATGTTATTATTAAATGAAAACTCATTGAACAGATTCTAGACCTCTTTTACGTACCACTTAACTGGAACTGGCCACTTCACGTCAATAAATTAAATACTTGATTGTCAATGTCATGTCATTTTCCATTGGATTGTGTCGTTTGATAACATGACAGACAGTGTTATTGTGACATGTGATAATGCACATGATGATTTTTTTTAGACGATTTTATAATTTTTTTTTTGTTTGGAAAATGAAATCAAAAAAGTTACATGAAAAGATTTCTTAATTTATATTTAAAGTTAATTATTTTAATGTAAAGTATCATGTGTTAAAATATCTGCAACTAATAAATTAGGACCTTATATATATATATATGGGAAACGAATTTTCCTAACACACATACGCAAATAAATGGAAAGACGATTGAAGCTTGGCACTCCAGCGTTGTATGTTATTCTTATTGATGTATATTAAACCGAAATCAATGATTTGTATGTACCTATACACGACGCGAACTAACTTAACTTACCTCTACCATACACGTACCAGCCTAATTAGTACACGTTCGTATAATTATTTCAGTTAACAGACAATGTTCGAAAACTGCCTGAGGCAACTATCCCTTTTCCTCCCAAATTATGAGGAAAATTCGGAAACAACATAACGATTCCAATTCGATAATAACACTTCGCTGCCCCAGAATTACAAGGTTCTATCTTGCACTGTTGTCAACTTGAAATTAGGACATTGCCACACTGACTCTTAGTCCAGATTGAATTACCCCGAAAATGGAACATAGAACTTTGTTATATTAGAGCAGCGGCTTATCAGATTTTGAACTTTACTAATCATTTGTATCATGTTTTCTGGTAATTGTAAAAACCCGTAAAAACACCCTTTATTGTGTGAAGCCTAGATTAAATCACTCATATTTAGCTGAGATTTTACAACCATAATAGTAGGTACTATCGATTTTTTGATAACGTAAAATAATCTTATTTTAGTAGTTATTCTTGTGTTATAATAGTACATCACGAATATCACGATACATGTGCAAAAAAAAAATGACGTCAGAAACTAGTGGAGATAAATTAGAGCACGACCAAAGGGAGTTCATTAAATCGACACTAGTTTCGAATTTACTTTTCGCACGCGTATCGTACGACGTTTTCAGTACATATGGCACTCCGTAGATTTCGACCTGGATGCTTAGCCAAGTTGCCAATCGCTAGCGCTTGGTAGCGTATCGTAGTTTTCCCCCTCTGTCACTCTTGCATATTAGTGCGACAAAGACAGTTAGCTGACTTCCATTTACGATTGACGATTAGTTAAGCGCTAGCGATTGGCAACTTGGCTAAGCACCCTGACATAAAATTAACCACTTCTCGCACTAGCGCGTAAAAAACTGGCCAAGTGCGAGTCGGACTCGCGCGCAAAGGGTTCCGTACCGTTATCAATTTATTTTTAAAAAATACAGTTAAATCAACCTACCTCAAAAACTATAGGAGATAATTTAATCAAACCAAAAATCGTTGATAAAGTTTATTAATGTGCATAACATATATTTTTTTCAGAATTTTATATCGCGTAGTTTAAAAAATAGAGGGGGGGGGACACATTTTTCAGACTTTGAGAGCTGATATCTCGAAAACGATTTGCTTAAATAAAAATGTGATGTATAAACCTTCACATCATTTTCAAAGACCTTTCTATTAATACCCCACACGCTTATGTAAAACTAAAAAAAAAATTCTATCCCTCAGTTACATGTATGGAGGGCTCCCACCCCAATGGTTTTTATTACAATTTAGTATCATAATCCTGTAGCGGTTCATACAACACATATTCTCACCTAATTTCGTTACTGTAGCATTTATAGTTTCCGAGTAAATCGGCTGTGACAGACGGACAGACGGACAGACGGACATGACGAATCTATAAGGGTTCCGTTTTTGCCATTTTGGCTACGAAACCCTAAAAAAGCACCAGCAGCAGTAACCTCGTGCAGGGTCCGCCCGGATAGCTACCACCGTCTTACCCGTTAACCTGCCGCTAACTAGCAGTGTTTGGACTGCTGTGTTTCGGTTTGGGGGTAAGATAGCCGGTGTAATTACTAGCATAGATAGAGGCAATCCATCTATGTCGTCAGGGTAGGCAGCGCATAGGCAATTTTTTGGTTACTATATCCATGGGTCTCAGTTACTGCTTTCCATCAGGTGGGCTGAGAGCTTAGTTGTCAAACTTCGTCACATAAAAAAGCACCATCTGTACTGAAAATCATAAATTATTCTAGCAACTATGAATAAACTCATTTTCGGTGGCTATAAGGTTACCTTCAAAAATGTAAAGGTTGTTTTCAAAGGTAATTCTTAGTTAATTATGAGGCTGGCGGCATTTTTTAAGACGATGAACAAATTTGCATTTTAAATAGGATTTTTAGTTTTATGAATTTGTTAATATTTACATAGGATCAACTGCGAAAAGGACTCATGATTACGTTCTTAATTTAAACGAAATCGGAAATTAATTGCATTTATTTTAAGGACGGCCATTTTGCATTTTTAATTTAAAGAATAATTTATTTTTCGGGGCTTCTGTACCTACTGTTTATTTTCATTAACTGGGTCAGAATTATTTTCGTTGTCTTATTTTGTGTCCCTAAAAAACGTGACACAGTGGTGATTTTTGTATGATATGATGATTTGTTTCTGTTTTTTTATAGACGAGACAGCAACTAGAAGCGTGACAAAGTGATATGAAACAAGCCAACGAAAATAATTTTGACCCAACTATCTATTTTTCACATTATTTCAAAACCTAAGGCGATTTTGAGGTTTTTCTACAAATTAACGTTGAAAATACTATAAAATCTAGTGTTACAACATTAAAAATTAAAGACTAAATTCAAATCAAAAATAAAAAATAAACATTATTATGAAATCTCAGATAACAAAAACACTGAAATAACCACAAGAATGTAAACTGAATTTATTACTTACATACTTAAACTCCGTTTTAACGATAACGATTGTAATGAAAATAATTTAAATGGAAAGATAACCATCAAAAGATATGAAGGTACAAATGACAATTAGTCATGCTACTGTTACCTTGTTATAATACGATAATTATATCCTTACCGACTTTTACCACGCGACGATATCCCATCCCTTATACTTACCATACCTTTTTTTTTTGGAAACAACCAAATACCTATCAATTTATTATTATAAACTATTCAAACAATTTTTACACATTTTTTTTCTTTCTAATTATATTAAATCTTAAGTAAGGTTAGGTGGCTCCTTTTTTTCAAGGATTACCACTTTTTTTGTAGCATAGGTATTTTTTTTATGACTTTTACTCAGAATCGTTGAAATTGAAAAAAATGGCCCAGGTATTGTTTAGCTTCATAAATATTTATGATAACCACAATTAAGGCTTGTGTCGTGGGTGCTAAGGTAGGTATATATTACATATACTTAGTACCTACTTACTTGGTACCCAAAGTAAAAAACTTCTGTTATATTTACTTGGTATTTTTCCTAAAATGTGACGTAAATCGTAATTTGGAATCGTACGTGAATTAAACTTTTAATGGTCAAATTATCGAAACAACCGGTTGTTTACCGGAATATCCGACATAATTACGTTACATCCTAATTGCGGTGCTTATTAAAACCGGTCTTAATAAGGTGCTAGTGCCATTTAAAATTAAGGAAACCGGTTTTTGCTAATTACCTCTTTTCAGCGCAAATTGAAAAGGTTTACGACGCCTGGATACGAAAGTGGAACAGGTTAAGACTAAATACAAGTAGGTACTAGATTATTAGGTCGAAGCTTCCCTCCATTTTCAGCTGGTCTTCACTTATTGTATTGTATTGTTGTTGTTGTTGTTGTTGTTGTTGTTGTATTCTGACCATTTTTTCCGCAACTCAACATCAAACGTGCCTATTTTGCGCAGTCCCAACGCTGGCCCAGTACTTGTTGGGGACTTCACAATTCACATACACCCGTGAATTTCTTCGCAGGTGAATGCAGGTTTCCTCACGATGTTTTCCTTCACCGTAAAGCACTTGTGAATATCAAATGATATTTCGTACATACGTTTTTTGAAAAACCCATTGGTAGGAGCCGGGGATCGCACCCACGACCGCTGCGTAGCAGCCGTGCGTTTTACCGCTATGCCACAAGCGGTAAAACGCACGTATTGTGTTCTATTCTATTTTTACAATACAATATCTTATCTTATTGGTGGGGCCCTTACGGATACACTTCGACACATTGGGATCTTTTGTGTAAACTTTTTACAATACAATAAGTAAAGACTTAATCGAGAGAAGCTTCGACCTGAATCTTGTACCTGAAGTTTATATAAAAAAGCAAACAAATTGTTTATTAAATTGATTTATTCCCTTCAAGGGATAAGTTTGCGTTTGTACAATTTCGCTGTATACCTATGTTTTGTTTGTTACTTTTATGATTTGTGCAATAGAATGTTTACCACTACTTCTACTTATTTAAAAAATACTAGTGTATCCAAAATTTATCTTGAAATATAAAATATCGTTAAAATGTATTTAGTATAAGTACTAGTCATTGTAATAAGGATATTTGTGAAACATTTTTTTCACTGTGGTATAAATGTGTAAAAATCATTTAAACATCTTCCCATCTCTTCCAGATAACCTTAGGGTAGAAGAGATAAGAAAGTGAAAGACAGTAGGTGGCAGGGATCGGATACCGTTTTTTCCTCCATACAACAAAGAACGGTTCTAATTTCGTTCTTCGGTATACATTGTTTTGTTAAACATACGATGTTAATTACATAAAATATTAAATGTAATATTTCTTGAGACTTAACATTTTAAAATATTGAGCCATTTCGAGGTTTTTCAAAAAAACCGGTCCGATACCTACATAGTAGGCGGTGCAGAAAATTATGATGCTAAGGAATATAGACATATTGAAATATTTAGCAAACGGGTTACTCGCGTAACTTAAGTCGATTTATTTGCTCGACATTTTTCGATCCATTTAGAGGATCCTCATCATCACATGTTCGAGTCTCACGTTAGTTATAATTCTAAAAATATAGAAATAAACACAAAATACGATAATATTTATCCCCATGCAGTGGCTACTCATCCCAGCTGTGGCCTAATTCCATGCTGTCCTGTGAATGCTCATTTCGAGTGAGTGGTTCAAAGAGGGAGCAATATAATCAATATTCATGCTTTTAACAACGAAATACAACCCTTCGCAACTTGCAAACTTTATAGTTACACGAAGCAAAGTAGTTTTAGTTTGTCAAATTCGTATGCCTGTAATGTCTATTTATTCCAATATAATTGGGTGAAGCAACGTTTTTCTGTCCGTTATTGCTATGGTTACGGTCACCGGAGTCACGGTGATTTTCTGAAAATTATGCTATTTTAATTATGCAAAACACAGGTTTTCATAGTTTAATAGGTAATTTTCAGATAATTATTAATTATCAACTTTGGAGTCATGTCCATATTATTGCGAACAATGACGCACATTTGTCCGATCTCTGGTTATCAGTTATCACAGTAGTGTGTCCACTAGGAGGGCGCTGCGTCATTCTTCAATAACTATGGTCAGTCGACTCTTAAATGACCAAAGATCTGACAAATGTGGGTAATTGTTCGCAATAATATGGGTATGACTTCAAAGTGGATTGAAAAATTAATCATTTAATAATTTTCAAAAAATTACCTGTTTGATTCCGGTAGCTATGAAAACCTTTGTAAATGTTCGCAATAATATGGAAATGACTCCAAATTGATTGAATAATTCATAATTTTTAGAAAATTACTTATTTGACAGCGGTAACTAAGAAAATACGTCAACTCAAAACTTCGAAATCAAATTTCAAGAAAATTTTCGTTTAATTATTAATTTCATATTTTGGAGTCATGGCCATATTATTGCGAACAATGACGCACATTTGTCCGATCTCTGCTTATGACTCCAACAGTATGCTTAGCACATGATTGGCGCGACAGTATCTCGCAGCGAGATAGTCTATCCGTCCCTCTTTTGTTAATATAGCTAGTGAAGGACGGGAGATCTATCTCGCGGCAACATACTGTCGCACCAATCATGTGCTAAGCCTGCAGGAATAGTTGTGATGGTGACAAATATATTCTTACTGACGTCACCACGGGGCCAAATGGAGTCTTGCAATTAGGTAGGCACTTAATTTGGAATAATTAGTAATAAACTTTAATAACGGTATTTCGAATTTCTCTCATAAATCTTCATGTTTTAAGTCTGACTTAAGTAAACGCTACAGTTATAAACATAGTTATATATGTATATTATGTAAGAGCTTCTTAGTAAGTTGAAATTTATTCAAGTTATGAACTGTTCATACGGTTAGAATTAATTTCAAGTTTCTGAGTCTTGTATATATGTATGTTCATAAGTTATAATATATTTGCAGAAAGAAAAATTATAATAATTTAGTCAGCCTCCGTAGCGTAGTTGGTGACCCAGCCTACGAAGCTGGAGGTTCCGGGTTTGAATCCCGGCGAGGGCATTATTTGTGAT
>JALPQI010003858.1:0-79754 GCA_025490895.1 Thaumatotibia leucotreta | reverse complement strand
GGCTGTTGTTGATAACTGAATCAAATCTGTAGTGTTAAATTTATACGTATTGTACAGATGGCGCGCTTGAAAAGTTTTCTACACGACAAATAGATGTCATGAGAAGTACTAAAAGCAGTTTGAGATGACATGTGTTTAATAAAATAATAAAAAAATATTAAAGTTTTTCTTATTTGGCTTTTATGGTAGCCAAAAATGCCAAAATTAATAATTCTAGAGGCGAAAGTATTTAGAAATTAAACATGCAACAAATTAATTATAATTTCGGTACATCCCGATGGTAGGTACAGTCAAGTGCAAAAATAAGTATCGAAAAAATCAGCTCATAAATAATGTTACGACGTACCTACTTATTACACAGAATTAGAGTGCACTGGGACATATTTTTGAACATTTTTGTACACACCTTATTTTGTCTTTGACTGTACCTACCTACTAAAATGAAGCATCAGCCATCGTTTTCCTAAACCTATTTGCTGTAGGTATTCGTCATCTATTTTGACACTAATGTATTTAATTGTATAGATTTTTAAGTTTCTAGTCCACTGCACTCAGTAACGTAGGTAGTAGGAACTCGATCTTTTATGAACCCATAGGTACTGCCTATTTTTCCTTTGTTAATCTATAATTTTGAGGAGTTCAATGTATCCATAAGGATAAAGGGGATAAGTACACTGGATAGGAAAATACTTAAGCATATCGTAAATCCAACTACGTATATTTCGATGTCATTAATAATTAATTTAAGACCATAATTGGGTGTTTTTGGACTAGGTAGGTATATACTATTGAGGAATTTTTCAAGTAATATCTTACATTAGAAGAAACTACAATTATAGGTACTCAATCAATATTTTTATTTATCATAGCAGTTACATTAACAAATAATTCAAACAAGCGATTATTGTTACAAACCGCATTTAAAAATAGCATCAAGTATCTACACATGGCCTGAATGACACACTTGACATCCAGACTCTTACGTTACGATACAATCTCAAACATTTGGAAGACATCGCGTCATATCGGAAGACGAGATCAAAATAATGGCACATAAATAATTTCAAATATTCTGACTTAACAATATCCATCTTAAATAGCTAAGGCACGACTGGGATTATCCAACAGTACATAATATAAATTAAAACAAATTAAAGCTTTGTCATGGAAGAGACTTAATAATATCACAATTAGGGCCCTGTCTATTAGAGACCGAATGCATTCAAGTCAAAACTTGTATAGTGCATAGGTTGTTTGTTAGATGAGCGGGCCAAGTTCTGCCTTGAGGCACTACCACGGCCTCCACTTGTTGGCATCGAGCTCGTCTCCCGAAGGTCCGTCGCAATAATCTTTTTTCTCCGCATAAAAACCTTCGGCCAAACGTCTCGCCTCCTCTTGTTTTTTTGTACTCTTGGTACTCAATCAGTTTCCTTTTCTTTTTAGGCGGTAGGTTGTTGTAATCCATCGGCAATTGGCACTGTTCCGGAAGATTGGCCGGCTCGACTTTGTTTTCGACCGGAGGAGTCGCGTCTAATTGATTTGAGCCGCGGTACGCGACAGGTTTTTCTGGTGAGCTGGCTTTGATCACAGATTTCGCCGGTGACCTCACCTTTCTTAGGTCCAACGTTTCGTTGTTGCTCGGAACTCCCGCTGGGTATTGACACGCATATTCGCCCCTATATGCGTCATCTCTGTGCAAATATCTTGCCTCGGGCATGTCCGGGCTAACGTTAACTTCGACGTGGTCGTTTCCTCGCTTGTCCATTATGTGCTGTCGGATTTTTTGTAGTATTACGTCCTTAGCCTCGGCTGGGACCCTGTTAAAGTAAGCACCGCTCCTTTGTCCGTTGCTAACATTCAATTGTTCGTGAACATTGTAATGCGACGCGGGGATTTTGTCGACTGTGGTGAGCAGGCCGGACATCGGCGGGGAGCCGGGCTTCGCCTGCCTGGCGGGAGGGTCTCGAGTTAGACCATCGTTTTGACGCGCTTTCGCCGGAATAAACCGAATCTTCCGCATCAGAAGATGATCGATCGTGGTCGCTGTAATAGTGATGTCTATCGGAAACGACCGACGACGGCGAAGTAGGAGGCGAGAACGGCGGTCGCTCCGGCACTTGTATTGTTAAAGGTTGCGCTGTGATTAGCCTCGATAGATGGCTTATCAAATTCTGGCTGACTTTGGAATCTAAATCAGGAACAGACATGATGTACTGGCATGCCTCGGCTGCGCACTGTCCGAACCCGGCTTGGAACTTTTTTGCCTCCAAAACCGGGTCTTTCGGGCTGTGTAGCTTAGTCAAGTGATTAACAGTTAATTCAAGGATATCGGCCTTTTCCAGCTTGCTCAGGTTGTCATCATCGATCTGTGGACAAAACAAAAAGACTATATGAGCAGGTGCATTGCGAGGTTCTCACGACTGGCGGGCAAACGTAACATTATAACTGTACCTATCCGGGCTACGCTACTCCTGTTTCTTTAATGAAACTTGTACTTTTATATCCAGTCTCGGGCTTATCTTGTATAATAAACAGAAGGACGACGGGACGCGATAAAAATAAATGGCGTGTGAATACATGATGGATTGCGCATTGATGATCAGTAACGACGAGCGGAGGTGCTCGTATATGGAAACCGGTGTCCGATGTAAATTTACATCGTGGTAATTACGATCATAGCAGGGGCAAAACATTGCCTTATAATAAGCTATCATTTTAATGAAACTTGTTATGGCTAGCCGTATAAACAAAACACCTTATAAGTTTTAATATAGACATCAATTCTGTCAATGTGGCGCTCATAAAATCTTTTTAATGTTACTTTCAGGCGACACAGAGGAAATTATCTTGGTTAATCAGTTTCATTCAATCATTTTCAATTATTATGTAAATAAACTTGATATAATTGAAAGTTATCAACGCTTACTTTATAGCTTATATATGATTAAATGATATTAAATACTCATAGATACCTGCTAATACGTGCCTACACCGTAGTAAGTTATCCCATCTCGAAACCAAACTTGATGTTCGTTTAACTTAAAAACTTCGAAAGTAAAAACAAAACTTGGAATTAATGATCACACCCAAACTAATGAAACTGCTATCGTAACACTGTCAGTAGCCCTTTAGCCGGCTGCCCACGGAAAGGACCAGTGAATTTTTTTTGGTCCCTATCCCTACTTCAAGTATTCATCATATTAATTAATTTAATTATAACATGGCATCTAAACCGTATGTACGAAATGTCATTTGATATTCACAAGTACTTTACGGTGAAGGAAAACTTTGTGAGGAATCCTACATATATATCTGCGAAGAAATTCAATTCATCCCACAAAATGTCTGGCCAGCGTTGGTTACCACACAAAAAGGCACGTTTGAAGTAGAATTGCAGGAAATGGCCAGAATACAGTACAAAATACAATAAGCCTTAAAAAGTCTTACCTCCAAAGCTCCAACCATGAGGTCCTTAAGCTCGTCGAGGCATCGGTTAATGCGCGCGCGCCGCTTACGCTCTAGGAGAGGTTTCGTGATCTTCTTGTACTTGGCTGTCTTTGACAGCGGGGCTGGGTCGAACGACATCTTATACCTGATAGAAAATACCTTAGTTCATTAATCAGGTAAAGTAAGGACAGTATTTTTTTAAGTATGGGGTAGGTAGTAGAATAATGTAATATTAATTGTTAAGACTAATTCTATTTAGATCAATTTATCTACTATCAATCTATCGTTAAATTACCGGTAATCGATCACTCGAGAAACATCAAAAAATAAAATAGTCATCAAAAATACAAAAACTCGAAAAGAATTGATACTCGAACTAGCTATTTATGTAAATAAACATTGCAAAACTCACCTTAAACACTATAAGAACACAAAAACAAAACACTAAAAAAATTCAAATTCAAAATTGGAACGCGCTGTGACGCCCGCGTGCGTCGGAGTCTCGGAATGCACTGCCTGAAAAAAGCCTGCCTGCCTCCCGCACCCTGCCCCTATAGCCTGCCCTACCATTCATTGAATAAGCACGTGTGGTGTGGTCGCTCGAGTTTCTATGCGTCGCGGGAATGTATGCATACATGCAGGATTTGTTCCACTGTTTTGTTAGTGTGATAATTTATTCAGAAAAGGAAACGGGCATTTGTAGGACACTTAATGCAATAGCCTACGTGATGCATTACTTGACGCATATCTAAGTAAGCAATCTAAACACTTATCAATACCTACTCAGACACATTGTGACACATAAAATGGTAGGTAACATGATTTATCCACGTTGAAAATAATATACCTACCTAAACTTAATGATGTGTAGTGCAAATATTTATTAGTACCTAAAACGAGTGTACGAATGCGTAATTTATGTAAATGTCATGCCTGTAGGCAACTTATAGTTACTTGCGTACGCAAACATAAGTAGACACATAAGGGAACCTTTATACAATGGTAACTACTATGCAGTATGCATCAGAAAAAAAACTGTATTCATAAAGGAAGTAGGTAAATAAAAGGTAGTAGGTACCTATAGATAGGACGTGTGGTGACGGCAGTATGAATACATTTGTCACCACCCCAACTCCTCCTGCGGGTGTCGTAAGAGTCGACTAAGGGATTGAAGTGTCACTGACCATTATTTGATAAAAGATTGATGATGGGTAGCAGCGTCATCATAGTGGACACATTACTGCGATTGCCAATCCTCTTGCCCAGCGTGGCGATTATGGGCATTTACCTCCTAATGCATCTATACGCATAGTTAATTAGGAGAGGACTACGTCCAGCAGTGGACTATCATAGGTTGATGAAGTGACGTATAGATCAATAAGTATATAATAGACATTGATACTTTTATAATCACTACATCTATTGCTAATTGAATTACATACTCTAGTTTAAAAATGCCAAGTTACTGGACAATGACACACCTACCTAACACTTTGATGTTAGGTAGGTGTCGGTACATTTGGTGCTTAAAAGTAGGTACATAGGTGCATAACATGTTTTCACATCTCATGATTGATTATAATCAAATCATTAGTATTATTTTTAACATAGACATTTTGCGATTGCCATGCTAGCAATTAACAAAAGAAAAATCAAAAATAGTTGCCGACAGACCTATAATGTACCGCTAACCTTTCTTAAATTGTTTATACTTTATTACACTTTTACGACCTTAAACAACCCCTTAAACAATCACTTCGACCGCTACATAAACACTTGCATTATAAACAAAAGACTAATAACTGTACACCATTATGTCTAATTTAACTATGGTTATGGCTGTTTGGCAATAAAAAAAATAGTAGTCCGTTACGATAGGCGGCATATCTGAAGAACATAGACAAAAGTTCTAAGAATGTAAGTAATAAATGGCACGATCCGGAAAGAGCCATATTAAATGGTCCTTTTTGGGACTTAGGGGCCAGGTACCTAAGTGGCGCGTGGGGTCGCAGGGATCGCCATTTTAACGTTTTTGACCAGAGACAATGAGAATCAGCGTTGTTTTTTAATGTGGGTAAGATCAAAGCGGCTCGTTATCTTTATTGCCATATTACAATTAAAAATAACAGTACCTACCTTCTAAGAGTTCTAAGTACGTAGGTACTATTTTCATTGAATGAATAAAGTAACGGATATT
This sequence comes from Thaumatotibia leucotreta, assembly GCA_025490895.1. Lineage (NCBI taxonomy): Eukaryota > Metazoa > Arthropoda > Insecta > Lepidoptera > Tortricidae > Thaumatotibia > Thaumatotibia leucotreta. The sequence continues at coordinate 74,110 of JALPQI010003858.1, read as the reverse complement.
TTCAAGACCGTTTTCCTGTACATGTACCTACATACTAGTACTACTGTACTAAATAACTTCTTGAATTGAAGACATAATTGTGACAATGACATATTCAGTTCACGGTATGTATAAATAATCTACTACGATCTAAGATAATTGTGATGAGATTAAATACCTCAACAAAATGAATCATCTCAGTAAACAATATTTCCGTTCATTTATCAGTTTTTTAGATAAAATGTTAACATTGCTCTATTTGTGTACAATATTTTCCCAGTTGAAGAATGTATTATGTCTACAAATGTGCTTACCTAGTAAGAATTTACGACTATGTGAACCCCGGGTTAGACCAAACAATGAAATTCCTCCCTGTGACTCACTCACATATACAAAGTTACTTAGGAAATACCTACATACACGTATACCTTACCTACACATGTAGATAGAGTAACAGTGACGTTAACAGTGATGTAAGGGCCACCAAACCTGCCTTAAAGAGACATACTATGAGGAATACCATAAAAATGAAACTGTATGGCTATAAAAATAATACTATACCTATGCCTACACTTAATGAATTAGTCCCTTCAATCTAAAATTCGATGACATACCTACTTAGAACATAATGAAGAAAATGTTATTTAATAGAACAGCTATGATTCAGTTAATGAATAAGTACCTACTGCGCTCAATGTACATTATTATATGCTTATTTGTAATACTGATATATCAAATTTGACCAGCGCTGGCTTTCGGGCTAGCACTACGCTGAGTTGGGTCCATTTCGTGATGCACCAACTATTCTTTGTTAATTGTTTTATATATACTGTTTTGTCTTGTGTGTCATGAATAAATGTTTATTATTATTATTTCCTTTATTGATCTTTTCTCTTAGGCTAGGTGTTTTATAAACATGTCTATAAAAGTAAAATACAATACAACATACAAAAACAATACAAAATATAAACACTTTATAAAAAACCTAACCTAGGGTGCCGCCGGCAACGGAGCGGGCCCAAGCTGCCGGTGGTTAAGGTCGCAGAGAGAGGAACCGACGGACTATCCGCGCCGTGTCCAGGACTACCGCCTTCTGCATCTGACCCTTGATCCAGCCATCTAGCGAGAGACTCTTAAGATGTTGGTCGAGACTCTTCGCTATTAAACCGTTCGCTGTAACGACTATCGGGACTATGATCGTCGAGTCAACATCCCACATGGCGGTTATCTCGTGGGCCAAGTCTAGGTACTTACTGGACTTGTCCTTCTCGGCCTTCACGAGATTCTCATCATGGGGGATGGTGACGTCGACGAGCACAGCCCGGCGCTGCGATCGATCTACCAGCACGATATCAGGCTTATTGGCTACAATAGTCCTGTCCGTGATGATAGGTCGATCCCAATAGAGCGTGGCACGACCATTTTCGAGAACTGGTGCAGTTGTGTACTTATAGTATGGCACTTCGACGTCCACAAGGCCGTATCGAAGAGCAAGCTGCTGGTGTATAATACTGGCTACGAGGTTATGTCTGTGCAAGTACTCGGTGTTAGCAATCTGAGAACAACCGGAAATAATATGCCTGAGTGACTCTCCGGGACGGCGGCATGCCCGACAAATGTCGACCGTACCGTCCTTCAGGATATATTTCCGGTAGTTATTCGTCATGATAACCTCGTCAGCAATTGCACAGGCAAAACCCTCGGTTTCTCCGAAGAGGTCCCCGAATCGTAGCCAGTTCACCGACGCGAGCAGATCCACGTCAGGTCCCGTGAGGGCCTTGTAGAACCGCCCGTGTAGCTCCTTGCTCTTCCATACCGCCCTGCGGTCCTCGGTGCTTAGTACCACAGGTCTGCGCCAGTTCTCTTTTGCCAAGGAGAGCGGCGTGAGGTTCCGGTCTACTGCCACCACGTCACGATGCATCCCGCACTCATTGTTAAGAAAATAGTTTCTGAGATTGTACACCTCGTGGTTGTGGAGGTTTTTGGCATTTAGGAAGCCGCGGCCCCCACACCTCCGCGGGATGTACAATCTCATAACTGATGAGCGCGGGTGTAGCATTCGATGTGTGGTAAGCAGTGTACGGACCCTTCGATCCAGGGCGTCCAGCTCGGTCTGAGTCCACCTTAGTATGCCAAAGGAGTATGTGAGTATGGGCATTACCCAGGCGTTGAAGGCGCGCACTTTGTTGCCTCCTGACAAAAGACTGTTAAGTACTTTTGTGAGCCGGCTGAAAAAGCGCTCCTTCACCGCCTGTCTAATTCCCATATCTTCAATACCCAAAGACTGTGACATACCAAGGTATTTATAGGTTTCTGCTTCCGAGATAGATCTGAACGACATTGTCTCAGAAAGCTGTAAATTTGTTGAATTTACTACTTTCCCCCGCTGCACATGCATAACCGCACACTTATCGACACCAAACTCCATATTGATGGCACTACTGAAAACTTCTGTGGTTCGCAGTAGCTCCAACAAGTCTTGGCTATTTGGCGCAAATAATTTGAGATCATCCATGTACAGAAGGTGAGAAATGACTTCACCCTCTCTCCGAAGCCGACAACCTAGTCCTGAATCCTTCAGCAGGGTGCTGAGGGGATTCAGAGCTAGGCAGAACCATAAGGGACTCAGACTGTCACCCTGAAATATGCCTCGCTCGATCCTTATGAAGTCCTGCGGGCCAGAGGGGCCATCTCCACCTCCTGGTTGACGAAGGACTGTGGTCCACTGCCCCATACACGCGCCGAGAAAGGATCTTAAAGCTGCATCAACTTTATACAGCTCCAAGACCCTCTTCAACCATGAATGGGGCACCGAATCATAGGCCTTCTTGTAGTCAATCCAAGCGGCGGAGAGGGCCCCTTTGTTACGCCGGACTTGCTGGCAAATGGTCATGTCGATGAGGAGGAGCTCTTTAGTACCACGGGACCCAACCCTACATCCATTTTGAGCAGAGGCCAGAACATTGTTCGCAACAATGTGCGTGTTAATTTTTGCTCTCAAAATGGATGTAAGGAGCTTGTAGAGTGTAGGCAAGCACGTGATGGGTCGGTAGTTTTTCGGTTCCGTGGTACTACCGGACTTGTAGAGCAGGAAGGTTATACCTGTTGTTAAGGAAGGAGGCAGGGAACCAAGCTCAAGGGCTTGTTGGAATTGCGCTGCTAATCGCGAGTGGGAGCACCGAAACCATTTTAGCCAAAAGTTGTGCAATCCGTCCGGTCCAGGACTTTTCCAGTTCTGGGCAGGGCGGATGGCACAAGTTACGTCATCGGCGCTGATGGCAACAGCCTCCATAGGTTCGATGCTCTCGCACTCACGTTCAACAACGTTCATCCAATCGCCCTCGATGTGTCCGACGGGCACCGACCAGATGTTACGCCAGAAATCAGTCATGGCAGTAGCATCCGGCAGATGCGCGTCGGACAAATGATGATCGGTTCCCTCCCACCTTCGGTATAACTTCCTTTGGTCACTTTGGAAGAGACGGTTCTGTTGAAATCGATCCACACGCTCTCTGTAGCGGCGGATACGGCTTGCCCATGCATAAACTTTCTGCTTCAGAAAGTCAATGCGCTCTGTGAGGTTGGCCATGTAGTCGCAAGGCATGATGCCCGTTCCCGCGAATGCCTGGTTCACAAAGCGCATTACTCGGGGGCGGCTATTGCCCCCCCTGAAGCAGATCAGCTTTGCAATGAGAGTCCTAAACGAGTCGATACGACGCTCGATCCGCACTTGCCATGCGGGGACACCCCCGGCGGTCCTAGGTGCACGGTCAGCGTCCGGAAACTTGACTCGAGCAACACGGCACGCCGCGATGGCCCCGCAGTACATGATCGAGTGCGTATCGTCCAAATCTTTACTGGATCGTATGTACGGCTCCAGTAAAGCGTTTAGGGCTCCCATTAATGCTAGATTGCGTCTATTCATGGGCAAGCGTGGTAACCGTGGCCTAGAATTGGGTGTGGAGCGATATTCCATAATCGTCTCTTCCAAAGTCCTCCTCAGATGCTCATCAGTTGCAGTACTTACACTCTGACTCGCGAAATATTCCTCATCGGCACTGGGATCACCCCGCGGCGCCCCCGGTGCCAGGTCGGGTGTCGGCACCGGATCCGGCGACGTGGCGGGCTGGTCCCGCGCCGAGGTGGAAGCTGCACGAGTCGAGAGAGCCTGCAGGCGAAGCCGATCAAGTGTCGAGTCATCCAAACATTTAGAACGTAGAATGACCCGCACCTGATCCGCTAGCCGTTGCTCCGATACGGTGATGGCGGGTTCAAGAGCCTGAAACAGAGGCAGAATCCTGGAACGGTACGCGGTTAGTCGGGTTCCCCCCTCTGTAGCCTCGTAGTAGGCGCGCATGCAGTTCTCATTAATTGTCTGAGTCCATCGCATGCGACGCACTACACCACCGGCAGCGGGAGCCGTGGGCGGGGCAGCATGTCCCGCGGGCCCCAAGCGTGCCGGCAGCGGTGGCCGTCCGCGCCGCGCAGGTGGTCGTGGCTAGGGTTTGCAATTCGAATATTCGAGTATTCGAATATTCGAATTATTAGCCTTAAATACTATTCGAATTTGACAACAGTCATTATTCGAATAAAACGAATATTACGAATAATGAAAAAGTAATTGAAAATAATTAAATTTTGCGGAGAATTACAATAAAATCCCAATATTAACATTAACACCTATGTAAAAATTGATTTCAATGATTAAACAAAGTTAGATTCAATGAAATCAATTGAAATATTCGTTATTTAGTGGATTTATTCAAAAGGTGATAGCTTCAATTGTTTTCCAAAAATGTTCAAATGGATTTTCTGCAAGCAAAGTTCAGACAGATTCCTAAGAAGTTAACAAACAAACACCAGGTACAGGTAGTTTCGGATAAGTAAAGACCATAATAATGTTATAAATATCAATATGAAGCCATAATATCTACCGAATGTAATAAGTGGGAGTAATTGGCGATTTTAAAATTATAGTATATTATTTGATGTATCGTATACTTTGCCAAAGTTAATATTTTCAAAACTAAATCTATACCACAGATATTATAAATTAGTATTAATAATTATAGCGACCCCGATCACTGGTTTCGTAATTAGTATGAACTGTAATACCCTAATGTTAAAATATCAGTATTCAAGTAAAACCAAATTGACTCATTATAAAACGGGACAGTTTTGTTCCGTGATCCCTTGAATACAGTGTGACTTACTGCTCGGGTCAATTAAGCAGCTTTTTTATTAATAAAATGTTTGATAAATTAAGTTATTTATGACCAATATTTTTTACTATTACGCTACATGTATTAATTATTGACTATATATTATATTGGCCGGTTTTTTTAGACTGAAACCCTTCTTGCTCGGTTGTTAATGGTTATCTTCTCATGCAACGTATTAGAATATTTTTTCATAACGAATTACTCTACTTCAATTTACAATTTTATACATACATGTCAGATCAAAAAATGGATATGGATAATATGATTAAAGATATCAAGTATCTCATATTTGAATCCATATGAAAAACAATTTTTAACTCCTTACACAGAATCTAGAGTTCCAGACTAGCTAGAATGCCACGGACCGTACCTAGCTCTTAGGTACCATAAAAGTCTGTTTTTGGATATTGCACTTTCATTTTACGTCATATATTTTGCAATTAGACGCCATGGTAACATTAATTAGTTATTTTTTTAATAATATTCGTTTTATTCGAATAATTCGAATATTCGAATACTGGAAATCGAAGTATTCGTATTATTCGAATACTAAAATTGGGCGAATATTGCAAACCCTAGTCGTGGCGGCGGCGGCGGCGGTCCGCGCTCGTCGCTCGACTCGCTGGTGTCGGGTGCAGTGGCGAATTCTTCACCCGACAACGATTCCGAAGAGGAGGAGGATGACGAGGCGGACGTAGGTGGTGGGTGTGCGGATTGTGTGGACGCTTGACTCCGTGTCTTACTCCTCGTCTGCATGTTTTTCTTTTAGATATGTACATGTATGTTGGCGTGTACGTGAGTGGTCTTCAGCGGTATTACTTGTACCGCTAAAATAGTACAAAGATGATCAAAAATAGCCAATAAATACATTTTTTATCAAAATTGCAGAAAAAATTGTAAAAAACACGTCTGACGTTGACAGCGTCAATTTTTTTTTTTATTATTATTATTATTATTAAATTTAATGTTTGTATGCATATTTGCATTGTAGTAATTGTACAAACAAGCTATTTTGTATTAATTAATTTATCCATATTTATATCAGGTTTATGGTACCGATATATTTCAGATGTGACCGATTCACTACCATATTCTATCGAAATAATGTACTTACCTAAATTAATAGGTACTACGTATTTAATCCATATTTTTGCTCAAAGACGACATGTAAATTGCGTAGGTATACAACTAATTATCTGAATTAAATATTTTTTTAAATAACTGAAATAATATAGATATTAATATGACGGAAAGTATCATTAACAATGATTCTCTATAATGTGATCCATGCATTTCCATCATATTAATATTAAAGCTACGGGCGTCGTCTCCTAGATGGCGCTAGTTACATCATTCTTAACTAGCTAGCTTCGTAAGATATTTTTAAGCTAAATCTGAGCGTTTTTTATTGAAAACGCCCCGCTTTGTCGGTTACCTACCATAATTTTGGAAATCTTAAGTCTTCATTTTAATACTTTTTAATATGATGAGATCCAAACATAAATGCAGTGAAGAACAGATGCAAGTTGATGATATTAATAACCTGTGTTAGAAAAATAATTGCTCAGTCAAAAACCACGGTGGAAACGACCGACAACATTTTTATGGAAAAATGATCGCTCCGGATGGCTATTAAAGGCGTCAGCGACGCGATATTATCTATGGTAATTACCAATTACCAGTATTACCACCCGCTTGCCTACTTCAACGCATTAAACCTCACTAGCAAATCACTATACTTAACGCGACAAGCCAATTCGCGTAACGGTATGGGTAAATCAGTGAGGCGCATAATACGTTCATCACAAGAGTGCGTTATGGACATCTCGGCTCCTTTAAGTCGTTGAAGACGAAGATTACTAGTCAATTTTAAATATTAGATTTCAAAGAAATTAACGACGAAGATTATCAACATCCGAAGTGGGATTTGATTTGAACTAGGTCTACGTTCTCTGTTTTCGTGGTAAATGCCTACGAAAGCCATTCGGCCATTCGTTTCTTGCCTTCGTTATTTATGGATTTTTAAACGGAACGACGCGACGTATCTTGTATAAGCCCATGATTATACGTTTTCCTATCTATAGTTTTACGATAGTCTTAAATTGTATTTCAAAGAAATCTTGTTGTACTCCTGTACACAGGTGTATTTTTGATGGCACTTTTCAGTAAAACCTTCTTATTTCATAATATAGTTTTGTGTTTAATGTGCCCTTTAAATTGAATTTAACTAAATAAACTGAATGCGTACCTATCTAACAATGTATATTTACAGAAAATTTCACGAAAACTGCTCTCAGAAACCGCTTCAATCCGCCTCACTAGACAAGACATCCATAGGGTTCTCGGTTCATTACCATTAATTAAAGACGACAGGCCAGTGGTGGGCGTTTTTGTTTATCGCGCCGTGGGAACCGCGGGCCGTACTGTTCTCATATGGACAACCTCTTGTCGTTTGTTTTAGCCGTTGCGACAGTTCGATCCACATGCCTGCCGCCGTCTTATAGGTATCATAATCACCCAACATCCTACACTATTCGGCCTCCTTATCCAAGTTGGTAGTGGTCAGCCCTGCCTACGAAGCAGAAAGTTCAAAAAAACAGTAAAAAAAAGTAAACAAACTTAAAAACTTGCATTATTCCATAATCACGCACTTTTAGGACACAATCTTGGGTTTATCACCAACTTAAAACTTTAAACCTTGAGTTCACATATATTTTTAGTCAAAATTATTGATTTGTTAGTATTAACGTAAAAATATATCTGTGAATGCATTTCACGAAATTTGTCAAAGACATCAAAAGCTATATAATCAGCTGTATTTATAAAAAAAAAATGGATTCTGCTGATGAATGGTATAGTATGGTAGAGGAAAAAGTACTTTTCATCCTTTTTGAAATACCGAAAACATTTTAAAGATTACTATTATACGGGTACCTACATAATACATCTGAATATTTAGATTTTTTTGAAATCGCGTAATTTCATACTAATACAAGCTATTGAGGGTAATACGCAAATACTAAAGAAATAATTATTGTTGAATTTCGGAACACAACCAACATCAATGGTACATTTACCCTTAATCCTAAATCTTTAACTAAACAATAGGTACTTACTCCTGTAATCCCTAGACCCCATCGAATAATCAGAAACGGCACGTTCTATAAAGTGTTTTGTTTTTCTTTGTATCAGGTTTTTTTTCAGGTTTTGTCTTTATTTCTCGGCTGAATTGTCTACCATGGCACTTACACGAAACAATCACTAGTTTTATATCCTAATGTAGATAAAATGTATGTTTTTCAGGAATTCCCAACTTTTTTGATATTAATATGCCAACCATAATATATGCGACTCAAGAAAAAAAAACCTCCTGCTCAGTATTAAAATCCGTCGCACGCGCCTGCACCAGTTAGCGCCGTGCATACAATTTCTTGTTTGACGAGCAGCCGTTCCCGGTAATTCGCGTGAGCTATAGCGGCGCCCCTGAAGCCGTCGATGAGCACTGATTCGGTTATCTTGTCACATACATCATCAGCCTATATTAGTCCATTGCTTTTTGGACACAAAGGTCTTTCTTATGCGCTTGGACGCATTAGGAGGTAAATACTCATAATCATCACAGCCAGAGTGGGTTGGCGATCACGGTAGTGTGTCCACTATGATGATGCTGCTGCCCAACATCAATATTCATTGAATAAATGGTCAGTGATACTTGAATCCCTTAGTCGCCAGCCACAAAAAAAGTTGGAACGGACACAAATATACTTCTACTCCCGTTACCACACGACCAACCTTGCGACATTAATCACTTAAAAGACATACCACGAGATATCTCTTAAAATTCTAACACAAGTGAAATAACGGCTCACAACAATAGCAGAAACAGTTGCTCAAAGAAAGCTCCTAAAATCGCAAACAAGACAATATAGTTTAGTTCCGGCTTCAAAAGATACGGCTTCAAAAGTTAAGTTTGCTCGGAATCGTTTTGGTCGGAATAAATTGGCTATAAAGGCTTGGAGAAGTCCGCTCGAGCCTAATTGAAGAGCAGGCAGTAACGTTAGCAGATCAAGCAATTTTGCGAGGAATTTCGCACTGGCAGATTTTTTCAAGAACCAGGCCTGTAACCGCGAACACCGAAGTTCGTAAATTTCGGGGATTTCTATCTGTCACTCCAACGAAGGCGTCATTAGAGTGACAGAGAAAAATCCTCGAAATTTGCGAACTTCGATGTTCGCGGTAGCAGGCCAGAGCTGATGGCTTCCCGCAAACGACGGCCGAAGTTTTGCCTCTTCTACTTGTCACTCTTGCGATAAATTTGCAAGTGCAATAGAGCCGCGAAAGCTGAGGACATGGGTTCAAATCCCGGTTGCGTTGGAAACTCGGTATTTTTGCATTAGTATAGTATAGACATTTTAATGTTTAAATTTTCTGATCTCTGATTAAGATTATGGAACGTGTACCTATTTATTCGTACAATCAAATAATGAAACCATTTTCATGCACCTCATTTTTGCTTTTAGGTGTACCCGAACTCGATTAATTTCGTGTCTAATTCGGTCTGTAGCTTTTTTAGATGGCAAAATATGGGCCACAATACGTTACGAGCTACTTTGATCCTATGCACAACATCTTTAATGTTGTCGATACCCAATATGCGACGTTGATACAAGCTGAAGTTCGAACGAACGAACGACCTTTAAGGTCTTGAAAACTATCGGTGCACATGGATCATATATGCGGAGTGTCTTTTCCACTTTTTTAATTGACATTTTAATTGAAACGACCTAGCAAATGACCTTACTGAAAATGGACTCATGGGTCATAACAGCGTTCGCGAGAACGGGCGTCTCTCCTGCGGAAGTTAACGTTTCTGGGACATACAAATTAGATTTTTACCACATAATTCTTAAGAACCAGTAGCCACCAATCGGCTTGTATTCGTGCAACAAGAGGATTCTAGAGCCTCGAATGTTCATATGTCCACGGAAAAGATTTGTAACCTAACTCATGCAAAAAAATCTGTATGAGCCCCATAAATTAATTCGGCAAATTAAATCAAACGGCCGCTGTGCTGTCCGTACCAATATAGTTAGTAATCCGAAGTTATCTGTCAAAATTCGCCTCGCCGGAAGCTTGGCGTGGGAACGGGAGGCGGGCTGTTTTCTCAATCGCGCCGACTGTTTTAAATAGACAGCTCCATTCTTCGCGATACGGGCTATCGTACCAATGATGGCTATGCGTGCTGAAGCTATACAGACTTTGGGGTCGTGGTCCAAAGTGATGCAGACATATTGAATAACTTTTCCCATAGGCTGGCGTGGCGCATAAACGATTGGTGGCCGTGTGGTGATGGCAGTAAGAATACATTTGTCACCACCCCAACTCCTCCTGCGGGTGTCGTAAAAGTCGACTAAGGGATTGAAGTGTCACTGATCATTATTTGATAAAAGAAAGGGCAGCAGTGTCATCATAGTGAACACATTACTGCGATCGTCAATCCGCTTGCCCAGCGTGGCGATTAAGGGCATTTACCTCCTAATGCGTCTATATGCATAGTTAATAGGAGAGGCCTACGTCCAGCAGTGGACTATAATAGGCTGATGATGATGATGATGATGATTTTCGCGTGTTCGTGGATGATCACATGGGAAGAAGTTTTAAATAAAATAATCAATAAATATTATATCCAAACACAATATGCTTAAGGCTGGCCAAACACCTGTGAGTTTTTACGTAAGTTATAGGGACAGAGGCAGAGCTATACTAAGGAATGAGATATTGATATTCACCTCTCATTCCTTAGTATATCTCCATCCTTACAATTTACGAGTATGTAAGAACTTACAGGTGTAATCCCGGCCTAAGTACAATTTCAATGTAGGGTAATAAAATAAGGATAATTTGTAAACGCGTTTGTTACCCCTAAGGGCAAAGATTTACGGCGAAAATTACTGCAGGACTTATGAAGTAGCAGTAGCAATAGCCGTCTGCGTCTCTAATGCTCTCGCACTAATAAGCGAGTACGAGCGGGATGGATAAAAAGTAAGTCCCCGTTAATGAATTGGCGGCAGCTCATGGTATACTCCATTTCAAATACCATGGCCGGATGCCACATAAAACTTTGCAGTGGCATCGGGCCATGGTATTTGAAATGGAGTATAAGCACACAGATCTACTTGTGTTTCTAACGTTTATTTTAGTGGAGTAAAATGATTAACACTTCTATTCTATAATTGGACGATATTCGAAAGAGTACGGGTCACTTTTGGATGAGGTTAGCTCAGGACCGGGACCAATGGCGTACAAGAAGAGAGGCCTATGGTCAGTAGTGGGCAAATAACGGCTGAATATGATGATGATATGATGATTCTTTAATTGACCCGCGCGCATTCATGTCCTCATGGAAAGCGATACATGATAGTGACCATTCAATATTCAAGTGTGACACAGGCTTTATTTAGAATCAAGAGCAAACAATGTTGACTGGCCGTCATGTTGAGGAAAAGATCTTTACAATCATTTGACTAAGCAAATGTTTTGTTGGAAACCGTTTGCAGTTCAATGTCTGTCAGGTTTCTCAATTTATTAATCCTTAACCGATTTAGAAAAACATTGATGAGAGTACACTTGATAATTTTATGTTTTGCAATATTGTGGCAGGTCATCCTGCCAACTTCATAACAATGATTTTACATAATCGTACTTATTTCTCGTTTCATTTAAGACATGCTTTACCACTCAACACTGACACTCAATACCTACAGCTCGAACTTTAGTCCAAATAGTAATTTTCTATACTATGAGCATAATAAAGTTGTCTTGATTAGTTACTTTACTTTTACTAAAAATAAATAAACATAAAATAAAAATATCATTGTTAACTGTAGCTGATTCTATACGTAAATAACATTTGTTGTCAGCTTTGTACCAATCAGGGAGTCCAGTTAACTAATACTTCTGCCATTCAGCCGTTTTATTGCTAAATATTACTCGCTCTCAAATAAATCACAGGCAATTTGCTAGACCAATCAGTGCCGAGAATTCTAATTCTACTCGACTGGCTTATCCACGCTCTAAAACAAATGCCTGTCGTTAATTCGTTATATTAAGTTTAAAATTTACTAGTAGTTATCTTTATTGTTTAATTTTGGAATTAGTAAGGGGATAAATGAATGTTTTTTATATCATGTTCTCATTTTAATAAGCCATTTCTAAGCACCATTAACAGAAATTGATGCTTTCGTTACTCTAAGCGTCATTACTGCTTCTTAATATTCAAAAAACACGCACAGCCATATTTATTTTATAAGCGTAGATAACAAATCGATTTAATGCAAATCTAATGATCGTCAATGTTCTGGCCATGTTTTACCAGTAGACACTACGAGGTTGATCTATTAAGAAACGAATTGACCATCGTTTCTCGGGGCATCGTGTAACCTGAACGGTTAGAGTAGGTGTTTCGCGTCTTATGTTACATGTTTTGATTGGAGCTCGTTTCTTTGGCAGTGTAATACAGTAGGCAGTGAGAGGGGTGTGGCGGGACGGGAGGGAATGCAAATGGCAGAGCTATAATACTCGGCCGCGGAGCGGGTCGGCTGCGACCGTGGGAAAACTATCGCCTGTGGCGAGCCAAATACAGAGGCGGACTGCGTAGACGCCGAAATTCCATATAAGACGCTTGATAAATTAGCTGTCAGATCTCTAAACGTTATGCTCACGAGTTCCGAGTACTTATGCGGGATTGCTACTCAGACCCCACGCTCAGTTCTCTTTCTTGTCTAAAGTGCCTGGTGTTCAGGCATTCAAGGCATATAAATGTCTTGGTATCTTCAAGCTTAAGAAGTAAGACCAGGTATAGGTACTTACAGTTCTTCTTAAAAAGTTGACTTAGCGGATTCAAAACATAATCATTTCTGAGTAGCTCCCAAAATCTCTTCATAATCCTCTTCTCAAAATGAGTTTTTCTCTAATATATAAATGCTTCATTGTTGTGGAGTGAATGTAGAGTCACTGACCTGACGCTAGTCTAATGCCACACTGCGAAACGTTTCTAAAGACAACCAGAAAACATACGCTATAGGCTATATCAATCTGATAACTTAGCTTTTTGTTCTTCAGTAACCGCACGACATGCTCTACCAACATAATTCGTGGCAGAATCACTAACCGTACCATGACTTTGCAAGTATCGGTAACGTTAGGTTTTTCTCGAGGGCCGATCAGGCCTTCCTCAAAATCCTTTATCGCGCTCGCGCTGACGAAGTAGAACCTAACGTATTCTTTACTTTAAAACTCATGGTCCGGCTACTGCAGCGCGTTTGCTAAATTGCGTTAACTCCGATTCTCTGCCCAAAGAGCTGCAGGGCTTCGTGAAGGAGCTAGGATGCCTGGAATAGTGCTATCCTCTGGACAGTGGGCACGTAAAATCGGTACAATGGATGCAGATTTACTGCGTGGTGATTGCAGTATTGTGTATACCTAATGTATTGCATATTTGTCACCACCCCAAATCTTCCTATGGGTGTCATAAGAGTCGAATAAGGGATTGAAGTGTCACTGAATATTCGTTTATAGAAGATTGATGATGAGCAGCAGCATCATCTTTGAGGACTAGGTACTGCGATCGCCAACCAGCTTGCCCTGCCCTGCGGATTAACAACTGACTTAACGCACATGCGCAATACAGCAAATCCCTGCAACGTCTTTCGGCCATCGTCCAATGCGATAGCATTTCCATCCTCACCATAATGTTTGGCAGTCCTCAACCGTGCGTTTTTTTAGAAATTTCCTGCCTCGCACAGCTAAACTCTGGAATGATTTGTCCGCTTTTCCGGGCCGTTACGATCTTTCAATCTTTAAGAAAAGAGTGTATTCCGTTCTTAAAGGTCGGCAACGCACTTGTAATACCACGGGTGTTGCGGGTGTCCATGGGCGACGGTGATCGCTTACCATCAGGCGATACGTCTGCTCGCTTATCTCCAAATCAATAAAAAGAATCAAGCCTAATGTCCTGGCCACGACATTGGTCTAAGGCGACCAGCGGCGAGCGAATCCATGAGTTGGAGCGGGATTCCGATATGGGTACGCCCTCTCGCACGTATGGTTTTCCGCTAAGCCGGTCGCCTTAGACCAATGTCGTGGCCGCGGTTCAACAGCCTCTCAACACCGTCCCCAAATGACGGTGCAACGACCGTCCCACCCTTGTGGGATGCGACCCGGCCACAGCTGCAGTAGCGGAAACGCGGGAGCAGCCACACATACTCCAGGAGGAGTATCGTTTGTATATTCAGTGGCCGCGGCATAAAGACGAGCAGCCAAGTCCGTCCCCCGGCGCTCGTGCAGAGCGCACGGGCGCGTGACGGCGGCGCGCGCCGCAAGCACGACCCGCGCGACTTGACGCAACACAGCCGGAACCCGAATATAGTACAGCCACACAGGTGAGAACCTTTGCACTAGGGCCTTGGGACTTTTGTGAGTACACTTTGAAGGTCTTGCAATCATATAACAATGAGGGTTTTTATACTTTTTCTGCCATTATGGAGCGATGAGATGGCAGCACTGCATGCGGTGTAAAGTTAAAGTCAAACGACTGTCAAAATAAATACGTGAATTAAATTTTTTTCGTATTTTTTGGTTCATTTATTCTTAAACCATTACTTTAGAAATATAGTTTCCTAAAAGAAAAAATAATCTCTTCCAAAAAAGTACTAGTAATTTTTAACATTAGTATCAGTACCTATCAGTGAGTTTGCGCCCCTGTTTTTGAATCAATCTTTAGTTCGGCGACCGTTTTCTAAAGGTGCGTTTAAACCAAAAGAGCATTCGCTGTTCTAGCGCCCGTTCTACGAAATCAACCAAACACGTTTTGTGTACCGATCGAATTTCGTAGAGTGGGAGGTTAGAACAGCGAATGCTCTTTTAGTTTGAACGCACCTTAATCGTAATCAATAAACTTCCGAATACAGTGGAACGTACGTACTACTCTACGTAGCGCTGTCTGGTGGCAGAAAAAATATCGAAAACCCTAATTGAAAGTGTTGAGAATTCCCGGGATTACTCACGGCGCGAATTGCCCATGCTCTAAATCCAATGACTTAGGTTATTATTTCATGTCAACAGATCTATGCGTTGTTTTACTTATTAACTGGCGAGATAGGTATTCTGATATCACAAGGCCAGAAGAAGAAGGCAAGATGTCAGAAGGCCTACTGTAATAACGATAGTTACCTGCTTCTGAAGATGCATATCTATGTCTACTACTATCTAACTATCAAAATCGTAAATATCTAACATTGGACTTATGTTACTCTAAATAACGTCCTCATTGGAATAAAATATTTTTGATGCTTACAATAGGCGTCACCCATAAAAGCGTCTACAGTTGAGACTTCAGAACGAATAATTCTTAAAATCAATACTGTTTTACTAATAGGTAAGATAGCTTCTTAATACCTACGAAATTAAATAAATTCTGACAAGATAGGAAAAAACTTAAAGTTCGAATGCAATAAGGATCTAGATGGCCTTGGCGCCCGACGCGCGACATTTACGGCCAGTTTCACAATCCCCGGATTATATCCTTTGGATATAGTACATTTCCTAACTAGTGCGGGAAAACTTTTTTGTCGACGAGGGTGAAAGTTGGAGCCCGAGTGAAACGAGGGCGACCATCACCCGAGTTAAAAAAGTTTTTTCACGTGTAAGGGACAATTTTTTTCATAACAAGTGCGTCAAAAAGAAAAATTACCGCGCGCGAAGCGCAATTAGGAAAAAAATATTACTCTCCTTTTCCCCAGGCATATAAAAGAAAATGATTGCTAACATTTATGTGACGAATATGTTTTATTCGGGGATGGTGAAGCACATCATCGTCATCATCATATTAGTGGAAAGGGGTCATTGTCAGATTTAGGTTATCGTCTTTTCGGTGGACATACATAAAGGTAAGGAGTTGGTGTACTAATTTTGCGATAAGAAATCTATTACTGGTACAACTAGGTTCCCCGTTTCACAACCCTATGTTACAAAATCGCAGCATATACTTATAAAAGCTGTTAACTTTTGATCACCGAGTGGACAACTTTTGTTTTTCCGACTGACAATTACTCAAAGACGTCCACTGCTGAACATAGGCCTCCCGCAAAGATTGCCACAATGACCGGTCCTGTGCCACTCGCATCCAGCGGACTCCTGCGACCTTCACCCTGGTGAAACATGCCCTTACTCAACTAAAGTAAAGCGAAATGTAAATAGGCCGAATTGGCCGGGCTTGAATAATGTCGCTCCACGTAGAGCGAGTAATTCCAAACACTAAAAAGTGTAAAAACCTCGGACAACCCAAATGTATGAAGCATATTATTATAGAGCAAGTTTTACCATGCGACCCACTAAATCGCAGAAAAAAATTATTCTTATTGATTTAATACTCTTCAGAATTAACAAGCGATTTCCTGGCATAAGATTTCAAAAACATTAATGAGTGCGGTTGAAAACCAAGAGTAAGTAATATTGGGATTTTATTGGTGTTCGCTTTGGTATACCTACCGGTATATTATACCTACGTGTCACGCGCGGTTGTGAGCAAAACAACAATAAAATTCGACTGGCATAGAACGGTTTTTACTTGAACCTCATCACTACAACCGTTCTCTACTTTGCCAGTTTCATTTGCCGCCATCGTTTTCTTTTTTAATAAAACGAATAAAAAAACAAAATGATTCCTGTTTACATTTTCTACACATTGAAATTGTTAAAGTTGTCGTGAAAGACAAGTAATTTGTTTCGTAACACCCGAACGTGCTATACATACCTAAAGTGTAAAATAGAACTACCTATTTACTTCAATGGGTTTACTCAGCCAATGATCATGTAGTTCTTTATCTGGACTATAGGTATTAGACAAGTTTTTGAACTCGTCATCATCATATCAGCCGAAAGACGTCCACCAGTCGACGTCTTAGATCTCCTCCAAAGATTGTCACAATAAGCGGCCTTGCGCCACCCGCCTCTATTGGAGTCCTGCGACCTTCCTCCTATGTCTTCTTCTTCTTCTACCTAGCATTATCCCGGCCTTTGCCAGGGTCCGCTTTCCTGCTACATTTCCCCCACTGCGCGATCCTGGGCATCTTCTACCGTAAGCCCATTCACACTCATGTCAGCCTTCACGACATCTAGCCATCGCTTCTTTGGTCTGCCGCGGGGTCGGGAGCCGTCAAGGGCTAGGTTAAGGCATATGTTTCCTAAGTAGTCAGGTGGCCTACGACAAACGTGACCAAACCACCGAAGACGGCATTCTTGAAGCTTCTCCGCTACGTCCGGACGACCTTCCTCCTATGTGCTGTGCGATATTCCCGCGGACTTACTTTCCTTACTTTCTATCCATCCCACTCGTATCTACTCGCATCAAATCAATTTTTTTTTTCTTTTCAGTAAGCTAGCTATGTCGAATCCCACTTCTGACGTTGCGTTGGTTAATTCTTTTTTCATCACACCTGCTGTCTAAGCGCGCCATTGCTTGCATGCGTAGCGGGATTAATAGAAAAGTGAAATTCCCTAGGGAGTAATAGAAATATCAGTACGTCATTTAATAATTGTCGTAAAACTTTTTTTTTGTCGGCAAGTGTGATGAAAAACATTGTATGCATCACGGTCGGTAAGCGGAATACTAACTGGAGTCATTAAAAATTCAAGGGAGGCAAGTCCGTTCTTACCTCCCTTGAAGCACAATGTACTATTATTTGGTAATTATTCTTCATTACATGTGAGTGTTGGGTTTACATCGTAAATCCCGTCAGATATCACGGCATGTGTCACAACTTTCGGTTGCCCGTGCCGTCTTCGTAGCCTAGTTACATGAAGGTCAAGTGTGGTCGTGCCTTTCTCGTATGAGTTCACGTTCGCAGTTCTAGCTTAGACGGCAATTTACCGTAGCCCGTTATTTCTGTTTCCATCCTCATTGTAAAATGGCACAGTGTGGAAACTAGAATACATATATATACATGGTAGTTACTTGGTACAGGTACAGGTATACTGAACCCGTTAGAAACTATACAATTATGATAGCTATATCTGAACTTTGTCTAAAATGGTTGAATGTCGATTTTTTTAACTAAATGTCAAAATCATATCAACAAAATTTATTGAATTTACCTTTCGTGAGAAATAATTACTATAAACCGTTTAATTATATTAACAGAATTTATTTCGCTTTTAAATCATTATCCTCCAGATTTGTAATCTGTACCTACAATGTATATATATTTGTTTTGTTTTTGTATATGTACATAAATGAAATCTAACTAACTATTTAACCTTCAGTCTATTCTAGTTTATAAATAGGTAAAAATTTATGAATAGGTAAAAAGCGGTGGTGGCTTAGTGGTTTAGACGTTTGACTTTCATTCCGGAGGTCGTGGGTTCAAACCCTGGCTCGTACCAATGAGTTTTTCCGAAACTTATGTACGGAATATCAGATGATATTTACCATTAGCTTTCGGTGAAGGAAAACATCGTGAAGAAACCTGCATACATCCACGAAGAAATTCAAAGGTGTATGTGAAGTTCCCAACCCGCTTAGGGCCAGCGTGGGGACTATAGCCCAATCCCTCTCATATATGAGAGGAGGCCTGTGCCCAGCAGTGGGACATTATATAGGGTAAAATATTAAAAATCAGAAATATTTATTTGAAACAAAGAGTATGCATTACAGGCATCACCTTAAATAGTTATGGTAGGCTAGAGTCATCATGCAAACAATAACCTAGCATTTGTAGGCGAGCATCGAGCACCACTAGCACCAGCCTCTCTCTCTCTCCATCTGTTTTCCTTTTCAGATCTCTCTCAGATCGGACTTTACCTTGTCTTACCTTGCCTTACCGCATCGCATTTTCTCTCTCGCCATGCCCATGGCAAATTTTCCTTCAACAGCCTCTCAACACCGTCCCTAAATGTCGGTGCAACGACCGTCCCACCTTCGTGGGATGCGACCCGGCCACAGCTGCAGTAGCGGAAACGTGGGAGCAGCCACACATACTCCAGGAGGAGTATCGTTTGTATATTCAGTCAGTCATTTGCAGGTACGCGAGTGTGACCACTGAATTTTTACTTATATTTAAAGTAAGAGTTTTGATACTAGAACATGTTTTTGATGTACCTATATATTATATACACATACACCATAATATGAAGATATGTATTGCAGGAATTATCAATCATATTAGTTAGGTACAGAACAGCAAAAAGGCAGAATCATCATCAATATGGCTATACGTTTTATGATATGTTCTAGGTACAGTTTGTGTACAAACTTTGCGTATCGCCTTACATAACCTGCGTCTTGGAATCAGTGAAGCGATTCTTCGAAATATTATTCTTTCATCTATTGCTACTGTATGATTCACGAACAGATCAACGCCTCGTGACGTCATCGATCGTGACTGCTTCCGTAAGCTCACGATTACATTTAGTGATTCATTGTACATTGATGACTCCTCGAACGATAAGAAAGTAACCTCTAGTACAGTGTCCGAATTGGATGACGATTAGTTGATGAATAACTTAGTAATACTCTGGAAAACAGATGTAAGGTACTGTACTGACAATATGAAAGGCGATTGAAAGAGTTACATAAAAGTGGAAGCAGATTCGATGCAGTCTTGGGCACGAGTTTAAACTTTTACTTTTTGTAGCACAGCAAATAGTTATTATCTAATTAATTGAAATTATCACCGGTAGAAGGTAAAGTAAGTTTTTTTAGCTATTGCATTTGTCTAAGTAGTAGGTAAGTATAGATGCATAAAAACTAGGTTAGGTATCTATACCTTGGCAAATCAATTTGTAAGGAACTGTGGCTTGCCTACAGGAAGGAAAAACTACTAGGAAGCCTACATGACGAAGGTCATGTAGGCTTTTTCTGGAACTTTCGGATTGCTACTAATACCCATAGAATTAATTGGCCATGTGACCGTACATTTTATGTCATTATTAGATCATTTTACTTTCGTATGCTTAGCAGCAGATATTTTCCATTGCAGTTTGATTAATGATTACATGAAATAGCCGTCAAAGTAGTATTTTAATTGAACCCCCATTGTATTTTAATGGGACACATTTTTTTTTCTACTGGAGCGATTATCTCCGAAACTATTGACTTTAGAAAAAAACTTTTTTCTAAGACGCGTATTCTTTTTAAGAGACCTATTCAATAATACCCCACACTCTAGGATTACAGCAAATAAAAAATCATCCTCACTTCATCAATTGGTAAGAAACCGAAAAAAAAATTTTTTCTTGTTTTTATTGTACCAATTTGTTGGCATAATTAATATGTATACCTTAGCGATGTAACGAATATTCGGATTCGCATTCGCATTCGCGAATATTCGCATGTTTTAAAATATTCGCATTCGTATTCGCATTCGCAAAAAAATTACGCGAATATTGCGAATATTTTTATCTAATTATTTCGTTCACTTAAGGCAAAAAGTACTACATTCTAAAGTTGACCTTAATACCTAGATGTCTAGGAAAAAAAATTTGCGACTCTAAAAATGATATTTTTTAACTGAATGATGAATAAAACGTTATATTTCAGTATTTTCAGTTAATAAAACACAAATGATACGTATAATTAAACAACACAGTCGTGACGATTGCGAAGACGATAACTAATCGCTTAGTTTTGAATTTACTTCTGAATACTAAGTATTCAGTATAATAGGTATTTCTGGTAAAATATCCCTAAACGTCACTGCTAAATAAATACTTCTTTAACCAAAGATATTGACGCAAAAGGACCTATTCTTTGCGTTTCATTGCGCCTGTGCAATATTTTTGGATTTTGAATGAAGGTTTATTATTATTTTCAACTTTATTGCACAATATTGCACATACAAAAGAGTATAAATGGCGGACTTAATGCCTTTGGGCATTTTATACCAGCAATGTATGTATAGGTATGTATAATACTCAATATTCGCATTCGCATTCGCATTCGCGAATATGAATCGCAAATATTCGCATTCGCGAATATGAATCGCAAATATTCGCATTCGCATTCGCAATCGCGAATATTCCTAAACCGATATTCGTTACATCGCTAGTATACCTGTACCAAATTGCAGATTTCTAGTATTAACGGCCCAAGTGGCCGTAGCTCAGTAGCTATGCTGCGGACAGACGGACAGACAGAACAGACAGATGGACATGGCGAAACTATAAGAGTTCCGTTTTTGTCATTTTGGCTACGGAACCCTAAAAACGGGGAAATTTTAACCTTCAAAAACACGTGTAATATAATCAATCGTTATCGCCATTAATACTATTACTTTTATCAAACCTTATC
The DNA here is from genome assembly GCA_025490895.1 of Thaumatotibia leucotreta. Taxonomy (NCBI): domain Eukaryota; kingdom Metazoa; phylum Arthropoda; class Insecta; order Lepidoptera; family Tortricidae; genus Thaumatotibia; species Thaumatotibia leucotreta. The sequence goes on along the minus strand of JALPQI010003858.1, from coordinate 52,564 downwards.
AATTTTTTTCATGGTGTATTGGTGACTTTACACTATTGCATCAAAAAGGCAAATTAACACTTTTGATATTTCACCTTTTGAAGATATTTATTATTATTACGAGTAGTATCGTTTATTTCTTAAGGACACAATTTATAGATATTACATACATAGGTATCTATTATATTGCCAAACTTTATTAATAATTTGATGGCAGTTTGATCGCTCTTGATGTAGGTGTAGGTACAGTCAAAGAGAAAATAAGGTGTACACAAAAATGTTACAAAATATGTCCCAGTGCACTCTAATCTAATTCTGTGTAATAAGCACGTCGTAACATATTTATGAGCAGATTCTTTCGATACTTATTTTTGCACTTGACTGTACGTGTCATTTTCATTTATCCATGCACTACCAACATATTATTCTTATAACTTATGTAATACTTTACGTGCAAGTTTTATGGGGCTTAAATTTAAATGAAATATAAAACTATTTTAAAAGCAGTGAAAACTGGTACAATTTTTAAGAGTCATTTCAATGGTTCTTTTGCTTATGTATTTAGGCATTTTACTTTGAAAAATCCGTGGAGTTACGCCGTATTCGATTTCAAATCATGAAGCAAGAACTAATATCAATAAAATTAAACAAGATTCTAACATGTACCATTTTAGCGTTTCACAGAAATATTAAGCTTAAGTTGAGTAGTATTTTACGATGGCTATATTGATTTAACCTCCAACTAACGGGTAACAAAATGTAACTTTGTAAGCAAATGTGCAATGAAGTCTCTTACTTTGTAGACTACTTAACTTTACAAAACAACAGTAAACAGCAGATTAAATTTTGATATGGGTTGATACACTACATTACCTAGAATGTAAAAGTAGTTAATACAATCGAATCATAATTAATACACCTAGACAAAGAAAAATAACACAATACATGTAGTTACGACTTCTAAAAAGGTGCCACGAAATGGTTTTTTTTATGTGACGACGACGAAGGTAGATTGAGCTCTCAGCCCACCTGATGGAAAGCAGGAACTGAGGCCCATGGACATAACGATCAGAAAATCGCCTATGCGGTTCCTACCCTGAGGACTTTGATGGATTGCCTCTATCTATGCCAGTATTACACCGGCTATCTTACCCTAAACCGAAACACATCAGTGAAAACACTGCTATTTAGCGGCAGGTTAACGGGTAACACGGTGGTAGCTCCGGGCGTACCCTACACGAGTTCCTACATCCAGCAAAAGGTACATCTCAGCATAGTGGGATTCATCATTGATCTTCCTTTTGGAGAACCGTTGACGTGTCGATTTATGTGATGGATGATGAATTGATGACGACTATACTTAACGCACTTTGTAAGTACTTAATATACACACGCATAGAAACGAAATAGGATCAAACTAAGTATAATTATGTCAAAAAAAAACTTTGTATTACACGTAGGTAGGTATATATTTTTATGCGTTTGAGATGTGGTGCTAAGAATGCTCGGCATCCCCTGGACAGCGCGCCGCACTAATGTGTCGGTCTTGGCAGAGCTTAAGCTGAACAGGCAGCCGCGCCTCTCAACAATATGCCTTCAAAGAAGCAGTACTTCGGATATATTATAGCGCGCCGAGGCACTGATAACTTAGAAAAGCTATTAATAGGCAATGTGGATGGCAAGCGACAAAGAGGACGTAGTCCCAGGAAGATGGTCCGACCAGGTGTCCGAGGAACTACAGAGGCCGATATATCTGGCCCTTCATCAAGCTCAAGAACGCAGTAGATGGAGAGGCCTTCTTCAGCGACTACATCATGGTCACGAACCACGATCCTCAGCAGTGAGGGGCCGACTTAAGGAGGATATATTTTTAACGAGTATATAAATATAGTGGGCATCTTGAGAACACACAGAATGAGATAGGCACCAAATAAATGGGAAAATGCCACCTTTGTCGGAATTAGTAGTATCAGCGATCGTTCTCTGAGATCTTTATCCGAATACAACTTACTTGCATTTCTGACAAATCATTATTCATTGAAACATTAAATGAGTATAGTTTCGACATAATGACGATTATTAATTTATTGCTAATGATAATAGATTACCGCAAAAAGTCGTTTTATCTTTTGCGTGCAATAACGAATCGTGCTAAGGACCCAGCCCTACAATAGAATCACATCAAGGTGGGGCAGAATGTATAAATAATCTAACAAACTAATTATCTAATTGTAAAGCACTTTTTTTAAAACGTCGTAACGACCACGTTGCGTCGTATAATTTACGACGTTTCCAGTAAAAGGGTTATTGAAGGATTGACTTGATATTGTGAATCCATGTGGAACAGAAGGCTTGGAAAGCCGTGACCTATTCGTGGAAGCTCTGCCCATCATTATGGTTAATTTAAACATCAAAGGCCATCGGAGTGGTTAAAATGATTTGAAATCGTGTCAGTAGAGTTCGTTCGGAATGTGATGGCACGTGGGATATATCGGCGTGTGTTGCTGCCAGACGCCTCCACTTTCTGCGCAGGAGCCGTACCATAAGTTTTCAAATATCGATTACTACGTTCGCGGCGGTAGGGGGTCTTTCGACCCCTTACAAAGTATGGTTAATTACTAGTTAAGCTAATTGCCACACCGAAGGTGTTACGTTAGGTTTTACTCTATCCGTGTTGTGACGGCAGTAAGAGTACATTTTGTCACCGCCTCAACTCCTCCCGTGGGAGTCGTAAAAGTCGAAGAAGAGATTGAAGTGTTATTAACCGTTTATTTATCGAAGTTTAATGACGGGCAGCAGCGTCATCATAGCGGATACACTACAACGATCGCCAACCCGCTTGCCAAGCGTGGCGATTAAGGGCATTTACTTCCTTACTGCCGTGTGGTGACGGCAGTAAGAATACATTTGTCACCACCCCAACTCCTCCTGCGGGTGTCGTAAAAGTCGACTAAGGGATTGAAGTGTCACTGACCACTATTTGATAAATATTGATGATGGGCAGCAGCGTCATCATAGCGGATACACTACAACGATCTCCAACCCGCTTGCCAAGCGTGGCGATTAAGGGCATTTACCTCCTGATGCGTCTTTACGCATAGTTAATAGGAGATGCCTATTGCCTACGTCCAGCAGGACTGAGATAGGCTGATGATAATAGATTTTACTCGACACTTAAAGTATTCTATTGCGCTCGCACTTATTCATTGGAGCGAGTGTGATGGCCTGCTTTACTATCGAGTCGAGTACTTATCGAATGAAATCATACGCAACCGATAATTGCAAACTTACAAACTCATGGTATGGCTACAGATTCTAAGAAAATGATGGCATTTTGTACTGTTATAAGCTTATAAGGGCGTCGGCTCAATGCCTGACAGTCATTTAGGTAGGTACCTACTCTTAATTATTGTAATAACATAATTATTCAATTGTAATGGATAATGGCGCAATGGGCAGGCCAGGCCACATTGCACGCAGAGCAAATTGACGATGGGGTCGAAAAGTGCTCAGAGTGGAAACCAGGATTTAGCAAACACGGTGTGGGACGTCGACGCACAAGACGGACAGATGACCTTATGAAGATCGGCGGGAGACGCTGGATGCAGGGAGGACTTCCAAACGTGTATGTGGAGATCCAAAGGGGAGGCCTATGTTCAGCAGTGGCTTATCATAGGCCTCTCTTTTGGACGTGTAACGTGTTATGGCCGAAATGAATTGAATTAACGTGTCCATGTTATTGCGAAAAATTATGCCAATTTGTCCAATCTCTGGTTTAGTACATGATGCAACAAGCATAGCGCTATAATATTTATATACTGTTCTAGTCAGACCTTTTCATGTAGGTATATCTACCGATATCATTTATAACAACCAGTGGTATCATAAGTAACAAACATTGACGATTAGCTCAACAACCCTATTCTTGATTGTACCTACATTTTAACACTCCAAAGTAAAAGTTACGAGCATCAAATTGATCCATTATACGCAAAGAACTACTACAAGGCCAGTTTACTTACCATGAGCTGTTCCCACGTTATTAATGCGGATATACATTCTATCCGACTCGCTCTCACCAATATGCGAGTACGAGCGGGATGGATAGAAAGTAATTCCGCTTTACTTGCTATGGTAAGCACACAGAGGCAGAAAAAACAAAGCATCGCCCTCGGCCATAACTAAATTCAAATCGCAGCGATCCGTGGCATTTCCAGAGGTTCCCACGACAGCGCACGCAATGCGCCCAATTAGAGGCCGAACTAATTCTAGGTGCGCGGGAGTCGATCGCCGGATCTGAGGGCCTACTGCGAGTTTTGGAAATAGGAAGCTTCGAGCATCTGTTCCTGTTACTTTAATGATCTTTTAGTTGGAGGGACAAAGACAAATGCTCAAAATTTACGAAGCTCGAAGTTCGCGGTAGCCCATCTGTGTGCTTACGCTTACCATGAGCTAACTACGAGTACGTTAGTTAAAATTGACTAGACTAGTTGATGCTGTAGACAACATGCGTTTTTGACTTCAGATATACCAACCCCTCAGTTTAAGGAAAGTGTGCTACCTGAATCCTCGAGGATTCCGTCATCGAAACCAACGTATATATATCGGTTTTTCAAATTGATTCAGCAATGATGGCGTTCTGAAGTAAGAAACAAAAATCGTCATATTGGATAATTTTTTCTGATGGCTCTCTGGGTATGGTGATCTTGTTTTTAACGTTTATCGCCCTACGCAATAATTTCGCTCTTGCATACTTGTCAATGTGTGACAGCAACGAATGCTGATAAACGCAGGACCATAATATCATAGGTTTTCTAAAGCAGTTCAGCGATGACGGATGAAGTTACAAAAATAAGAAATCCGACGCATTGAGAACCAAATTTTCCTGGTTTCGAAAGTTTTAACTAGGTAAAAAAGTCCTCAGTGAACCTTTCCAGTTGCATAAAAGATATTATCGCAACAAATAAATAATTACCAATTCCCATTTTCACCAGGTTCCCACGGCAACGCACGCAACGGCTTTCAAGTCTCAATTAGACTCGAACTAATTCTTCGTGCGACGCCCATCGCCCATGATAACACGGCCATGGGCGTTCGAGGCTTCGAGGTTACCTTTCCATGTTAACAGAAAACGGGGCAAGTGCGAGTCGAACTTGCGAGCTGAGAATTTGGTACCATATTTAAGGATTTATCAGATAAGTAAAGAGTGGTTGAGTATAAAAGTAGCAGCGTATGATATGGTATATTTTTAAATCGACCGGTTTTTTAAAAACAGGACTTATTTTTTTGTAATCCTTATAAACAAAACTTCAAAACAAAAATACATTTATATTCAATCGTATGATCATGTGGAAGATTTAGCGTTACTTGTTCCAATGTATCTTTAGTATTTTGAACACGGTGTTCTGGCAGTATTTACCTGATTTTTACCTTTAACAATACATTTTTTGAATATTTAACGACGAATGTTATGCGTCTTTGAACAGTCTTATTACGAAACAGCCCTTGTTTAGTTTACTTTAAATTTGGTGGTGCCGAGAGGTATTTACTACCTACTTTGGCGGTTTTGCACTTTTCACCAAAAATTAACTCCCCTACAAAAGTACTTTCAGAGCTTGAAGTAGTGGTAGGTACTTCTGACTGCCTTGAGTAAGAACCAATTAACTAATGCAACTGTTTTATAATGATCATATTCTCTAAAACGCAAATCAGCTTATAAAAAAAAATACGGTTCTAATAGTGCAGTGTATACCAAATGAAAATTGGCAAATAATGTTATTCAAAAAGTCTAAAGTATGTTGCTGTTATGAACGCCTAAATACACACAAGCTTGTTTCATTTTATATGATTGTATTTTTATTTTAAACTAAAGCGTATAAGGATTACTAAAAAATAAGTACGGCATAATCGAAACCGATCAGTTCGAAAAGATACCATTTCGTACACTGCGAAAAGATACTTTATCGGGACCACTTCTTATTTGGGCAGAAAGAAAGGTATAGAATCGGAAGAACTAGGACTAGGGATAGACTTTTGACGGTTTTGCCTCATACGTCATCTAAAAGTTTGGTTTTAGGGTCTCACCAAACCAATCGACGAGGAGTCGGCTTTCGCCGAGTGTTTGACACCACACTATTCGCATTTAGCCGATCGACCGTCTCCGCGGTTGAACACCTGCGTTAAGCAGTCTCACCCTCCTTACGGCCGTAGAAACGCTCGATCGGCTGCGATTTGCTACCGCAACAGTTGTAAAGCGGCGGTCGGCTCTCCCGTGCTCCGTCCTGCCGTCGAGACGTCAGACAGCACGCGTACAGCCGCTGAGTCCGACGAACAGATAGATAGGACAGCGGGTGATCGGCAATCGTAAATCTCATTTTTTAGAGACTAGTTGTTAGTAACTACAACTACATAGTTTGAAATTGAACAGACGTGTATGATTACGACAGTATTACTTCGTGTTGTCAGATCTATTGCAGATTTTAATGTGGGTAATAATTCAAATGAATAAATACAAACGCATCAGTAGCTACTTCGGCCGTCATCGGCTCTTTTCGGCCGTCGTCAGCTATGTTCGGCCGTCGAAGACGCTGAACGGCTTCCGCCAGCTCTGACCGGTCCTTATCGTAGGTACTCGGCCGTGATCGGAGCCGTTCAACTCTTTCCGGCACCGTACGGCGGTATTAGGAGATTTAGGAATGCGAACGTGTGCGTTAGGCTGCAAACGGGGTCGTACGAATGCGAACAGCTTTACGGCAAAACGCCGTTTTCCCGTCGAAAGACGTCGTTTCGCGTGGGCCGAGCCGATTTACAATGTCCTCGCTCTTATTGCGTTGACATAAAGTTTTTTCCGTACGCGATTCACACTTGCGATTTGCAAACGAGTTGAATGCGAAGCGAGCGCGCAGCGAGTTCGTCGCGAGTCCGTAACCAATTCGCCGCGATTTCACGTTATGTAGTCTATGATACTGACTGTCCAATCGTAGTACAGTCTTTGCAGTTGCATCGTCGACTACGGCGCCTAAAAGTCTTTCTGTTCGGCTCTGTTATACTCTAAGTCTTGAATTTCCTGCTAACCGTCTTGCTGTAGCTTGAAATAGGGATGCGTCTATCTATGGGGCTATTTTATATCCACAATCCGCAGCGCATACACGCATCTATTTTTTAAGCAACTGTTTACCCTGACACTGGTCAATTCAGAAGGCAATTTTGGCAAAGGCTCTTAAATCAGGATATGTACTGTCAAATCGTGACGTATGACAACCCCAGACGCCTGAGTTATACTTCCTGTCACTTTCCATCTGTATTCACTAAACAGGGAAAGTACCTAACACTTCTTTTAGTTTAGGGGTGCTAACCTTCCTTAACTCTTCAGCGCGATGAGAGTGAATTGTGGTAGAAAAATAACCACTAGCAATGAAAACCAATGTGTATCGTTTTCACTTAATACCTACGTAATCATCATCATCATCATCATGAAAACCAATGTGTATCGTTGTCGCTTAATACCTACGTAAGTAATAAGAGAAGCTAATGTAGAAAACTTGTTTTCAATATTAAGCTCAAAAATATTATCCATATTAATATTTATTTGGATGCTTTGTTTTTTTCTGACTGTTGTTGCTATGGTTACAGTCACTTGAGACACGCTGGTTTTATGCAAAATTGTGCCACTTAAATTATGTAGTAAGTACAGTCGAAGACAAAATAAGGTGGACACAACAATGTTCAAAATTATGTCCCAGTGCACTCTAATTCTGTAATAAGAACGTCGTAAGCGTAACATATTTATGAGCGGATTCTTGAAAAAAGTTGATTTGTCCATTTACGGTCCTTTAATTCTTTCTTTAGGTGGCAAATATACTAGTGATGGTGTGGCAGTGAGAGCTACTAGGCACTTCACCAATTCTTATGGCTCATATTTGACAATCCCCATACAAAGTGTTTCAATTTCGGTTCAGTGAGTAGATCCTAAATGATAAACTTAAATCACTAGTCGATTCAGTACTTCAATTTACTCGTGTCCCCTGGCCTGGCTTCAGTAGCCGTACCAAGACTTTGCAAGTATCGGTAACGTTAGGTTTTACTCGATACGTAAAGCATACCATCGCGCTTACTTCAATAATAATATATTTTATCAGTACCAGCGTGATATAAATATAATGCATTACGTATAGGAGTAAAACCTAACGTATCATTTACTTTCCAACTCATGGTCGGCTACAGAGGACAAGAGTGAAGTTAGTAAATAAAGATTCAACGTTACAAAAATACCCATATTACCCGTTACAAGATGGTAAACGCGTTAATTCAGTAATCAATTAATCAGCGCAATCTTAGCGCTGTCAGGTCGTGGGAACTGACATTTCGCTTAACACAAAGAAATTTGACTTTACGGCTTCATAAAATTATCTATCGTTGTATCATTTTATCGCCCATTGTTATGCTAAAGATGTTAAATGAACTGTTAGTTACTGGGAGTCTGCTTTAATTGATGAATTGTCATTCCATCATTACAGAATTACAGAGAAACTGTTAACTATGATAAAAGGCTAATTGAAATAGTGTGGGATAGATATCAAGTATGTGCAATCATTTGTAATCGTTTTCTTCTTTAGTTTATAGTAGTAAATTGTTGTAATGACGACTTGTTTCACAATTCGTAGATGATAGAAAAAGGTATTTTATATTCATATTTTATTCCAGCCGAACCAGATTTAGCAAAATTTCGGCCTAATTAATTAATTATTATGAGTTAAGGTTTTTTTTGAAATGTATTGTTAAATAAATAAATAAATAATAAATAAATTTCGTATTTAAATTTTTTATGAGTAATATGAGTAACATATTTAATATAAAGCAGAAATAAATAGTTTTAGTAATGTCTCAGCGCCTCCTAAGATTTTGTAAATTAGATGTGTAAATAGTAGGTATTATTAAAATATATTATCATGTAGGCAATTTTAATGTTAGATTGTATTGAGTGGTGTTTCATAAACAAAACAAAAGTTTAGGAATCGTAACAGAATGTTTATTCTTATCTAAATTAACAATTGCGGAGCAAATCTACTCGATACTATTGCATTTTCAAAACTTTCCATGATTTAAGACCATTTAATATCACAGAGTAAACTTAGGTACTATTTAATCTAGTCTACCATTAAGTGTCTATGTACCTTAACAAGTATTAAATGCAATTTCCCGACGCGGAAGACGTGTTGAAGTAGGATATCAAATAACAAAATTATCAAGTAAAAACAAACACCTTAATTTATTAATACCAAACACAAACTTCAACAAGCGTAAGCGAGAACGACTAACCATGCAAAGTTTAACACACATCGGTTCTAGGAACGATAAATAAACAACAAAGTTTGTATCACACTTGGGTCACACAGTGGTGTCTTGGTGGTGTCACCAGGGCCGCCACATCGACTGGGCGGGGTCGGGCTCGGAGGCGGGGCTGTGGGGCGGCGACGGCGGCGCGTACGCTCGCTTGGCGAGCGCCGCTTCCACGTCCACCAGAACCTCCGCCGGCCTCTTCAACCCTCGCTCCTGCAGCAACGTCCTCTCCGGCCCTTGCTGAGCCTGAGCCTGCTGTGGCACCGCTTGCAAAGGCGTCGGTCGCGCCACACCATTCGGCGCGATCGGCTGAGGCTGCACGACTTGAGGATTCTCCAGCCTCCTTATGCAACCACTGAGATGCTGCAACAACCTCGCCCCAGCCTGGGGGTCCACTGGGCCTTGCCGCTGCATCGCGTTAGCGGCCAAAGTAGCGTTCGCGATAAACTGTGACACTTCTGTAGCACACTGCGTAAATCCGGCACGGAAGCGTTCAGCGTAAGACATCTCAGGTTTCAACACTAGCTGGCCTCTCCTCTTGAGGCTGTGAAGATGTCGCACTGTTAGTTCGAGGATGTCTGCTTTTTCTAGTTTGGATACGTTTTCTCCTTCCGCTTGGAGAGCGGTGACCATGAGATCCTTGAGCTCATCGAGGCAGCGGTTGATGCGGGCTCGGCGTTTCCTCTCGAGCATGGGTTTCATGACCTTGCGGTACTGGTAAGTGCGGGAGACGGGTTCCTCGTCGGGAAGCGCGTGTGGCGGGTGGAAGGCGCCGTGCGGCGGAGACATGGTGCGCGGGAGGATCATGCTGCGCGCGCGGCGGTGTGAGAGCGAATGGAGCGCGCGCCGAGTGACGCGCCGCTTTTATGCGCCCTACGCCGATTGTGGCAAAACGCCCGTGATAAAAGCAGGGGTGCCACGCACGAGGATATTACTATTTTTATTTAATAATCTACTAACAGCTGCTTCATTCAATATTATTAGTTATATCTACTTTACATATAAAGGTTATTAAAATGTTGAATGTTCTCACATTAATATTTTTTATTATTCGTAAATGTAATTTTGTTTACAAAAAAATATTATGATACATATGTATTGGTTGCAGAAAAACTTATGTGCTTATATCGCAGAAAGGTTATGGTGGAAATTACAAAAAGAATTTATGAATTACGATAGATATACCTACGCAATTCATAAAATATAAATTTTAAATACTTACGTACGTACGTATACTACGTCATACGTCTACGACAATAATACAATTAATTGTGTTAATTCAAAGTAAACATATATTTACATTATTAATTAATTAGATAAATAAATGTTTACACTACAGAAATATTTTTTTATTCAAAATATGTATTGGTGATAAGCAGAGTAGTTGATTTCATAAAATGCTTAATTATTAAATTTAATTTGTTGTCATATGTATAATTAAATATCTCTACACGTACTAGTATATAATATAACATTCAAATATTGCCTATAATGTTCTCGGTAGGAACTTTTTTTTAGAAAGCCAATTTTTTTTAAATATTAATAGCATCAATTGTAAAACATATTATTATTAAGACGCTTCCAACGTACCGTTAAAGTCCAAACAGCTGTCTCCTTACAGCCCTCAGCTGGCCACGCGTTCCCACGCCGGTCCCCTCCTGACGTCACGTCCCCAAGACAGTGACGTCACAGACTCGTGGCAATTAAAGCACTGACAATGCACACGCTTCCCCTATGTAGAAAGACGTTACAGCGCAGTTGAGGTAGGATATTTAAAAAATAAATGGACAAAATACGATTGTCATTTATTCAATTTCACGCAAATGTCGCATTTCTGATTTTTTTAACTAAAATCAGGGAACATATAAAGTTATAAATTTATGACATTCAATAAGTACCTAATAGTTATATATATTTTTTGTGTTTATTTTTTTTTATATACGGTTTTCAATGTGTTCTCGATTTATCTTTAAAAAGGATATATCGAGAACACATTGAAAACCGTATATTACTTAGCATGAAATTAGTAAAAAAAAATCTCATGACGATTTTAAAAAACGAGGTAAGTTTCATTTTATGATTCTTATTTAATTTAACAAATTTGATTAAAGTGGCAACCCTGGCGTCGGCGGCGCGGGCGCAGGTCCGTGCGACACTACGTTATCGCCTCCGCGGCCCATACAGACAACGGTGACGAATAGAAACGCACTAACTTTTTACTGCCTAGGCTACCCACTTTACTAATTTATTTGTGAGTGACCTACTAAAACTGCACTTATGATCGTGTTGCAACCTACAATGTAGCAACGTTAGGTAAGTGCGCTTTGCTTTAATTTTATACCTGTAAGATTAACCGGTAACGTTAAACCGGATACAGATAGAACATCCCTAATTAGTCAGTCAAAACAATAACATTGACTATCACCCGGAGGTGTGACTTGTGAGACTCAAGACCGCTAGTCGCTCGACATCGACCATTGTGCGGTCGACACCGCCGTGACGCTACTTACTCCAATTCTGTCTCACTAACCACTAATTTAAAACGTCTTAAGTGTCAACGAGCGCCTTTCAAACGCGCAAAAAGTACGACGTCACGGCTACGTCTCGCCACTTACGTCCTTTCGGTATCGTGAGTTTAAAATCAGCGAAACACGATTAGGCGTAAGAGACGTGACTTCCTTTAGAATCTGAGACGTTCCGCGCCGATAGCGGGCTTCGTGGGAAAGCCCGTGCCGCGCGCGTTCCCACACACTCGGCCGGCACAAGCCAACCGATAAATTATCATAATTCCATTGTGAGTGAGACGGTACTAAGAAATTTTATACTTCATCAATCGCTGTGTTGAATACATTAGCGCGTGGGCACCTTTGTTGACAGTGACGTAAGCATAGGGTCGGACCCCGTCTTGTTTTTTCTATCACGTATTATAGTTTATGGCTGAAGCTATAAATTCCTTTGGAGGCTGACGCAGAATCTACAAGATCGAGGACATTGACGATCGCCCACACGACCACTCGAATAGGTATAACGATTATTTACTTTTGAATGTAAATTTAGATTTGAAACTTTGAAGTCTGGAATGCTGTTCATGTATTCTAAGGAGTTAGGTGTCATCGCTCGGATCGGCCACGCTGCAAGTTTGGTTCTCACAGGAAAGTTTTAAATGACTCATCTTTAAGTATTTGCAATGACAAAACAATGTTCAGTAAAAGTGACGTACGGTCCTAGCTCTCTTTGCTTCATGGAATGTTGGTACATATTTTACTTGTTCTTTTTTTAATCTAGTTATCCTACGGTGCACACTTTGTCAAAGAGAGAGCTGAATTCCAGATAAAAAAGAGATTTTACGTTTTGAAAATTTCAGTAGCATTTTAAAAGACCATCTGCAATAGTTAGTTAGATACCTATAGGTATTATAATGTACTACGCATTGAATCTCTAAAAAAACTTCTAGTCTGATTAGGTAGCAATGCTATAATTTAAATAAGACTTTCATTAACGTATGCTGAGGCACGGCAAGCCTTGAGGTTGGACTCTGAATGAACAGGGCGAAAACTCAGTTTTTGTCCAATGGAGTAAAACGTTGAGTTCTAGTGGACCGGTTGGATATACAATACGTTGAGGAGTATATCTACGTGGCCCAGATAGTTTCCTTCGAGAACAGGCAGTCTTCGGAAATCGACAGACGGATCAATAATGCCTGGGAGAGCTTCTGGTCCCTTAAGTCGCTGTTGAAGAGAATCTTTCACTTTTGGCTCAAGCGTAAACCCCTGGACACGTGTATCCTATCCTGTACATGTACATGATGTACATCTTAAGGTCTCTGCCCACTAGACCGTAGCATACCATGACCGTAGCATGAACGTATCAGACAAAAAAATATTCTTTGTATGGAAAAGTATGAGACTATGCCCACTAGGACGTTCCGTCGCCGGCCAACACCGTCGCGTGCCATGCACGGACCGGCAACAATTGTCGGCGAGAATATTTTGCCGGCCCCGACACGCTACGTGCATGGCACGCAACGTTGCCGGTACGGTGTGCGCAGGCGGCGAAACGGTGAGCATACGGGTTCTATTTGCATTTTTGTATTGTATTTTCAATTTTTATCCAAAACTCTCCAATTTTTTCACTTTTGATAATGAGTAATAATTTTATTATGACGAGACAACGGAAACAATATAATCGGCATCGCTATTTTCTGAAAAAAAACTTAATTGATTGTAAACCCGCAAACCGAAGATTTTCATCAAGATCGAAAAATATTACTTCGTTTCTTACAAACAAGATACTTAAAATAAATATCAATTTTGAAACAGTCATTTAACTTTTAAGTCTTTTTTTACATGGCAAGAACCATGCTTTTGATGTGGCTTTCTAAAATAAATTTTATTGGTTTTAGATTTTTATTACAATATGTACACAGAATCGATATCTTTTTTTTTTCGAAAAACCTACGCTCTTTAGCACCTGCTTCATTGTTATTAAAAATTAATTATTGTTCCAAAACTATTAGAAGATGTAAAAATAATCAAACAAAACCAGTACTTGACGGAGTCACATTGACAATCATGGCAAGAACATAGGTTACCTAGACAATGATAAGTGTAATTTAATACTATAATAATATTAATGATAAATAAACACATTCCGCCATATAAAAAATGTATAAGTAGCATAACTGACGATTCGAAAGTGCTTGTTGCTAAGCCTACTCAACTCAATAAATAATTTTTGACTTTGACTTGACTCGGTAACAACTCTAGTAGGTACGTACTTCAATGGATTTCGATCGCAGTTTACGATGTCTGCTCAGAAAATATAGGTGTAGAAATAAACTCCTAGGAAAATACTAGCACAGCGATAGTAGTCTAAAGGGAAAAAACAATTTGCGAAAACAATTTGAAACTGATAAAACTGTGACAATGGAACGATAACGACGGGTATGAATCGCTCATACTACGGGGATGATACGTAGTTGCGACGCGCATGATACGTGGTTGCGACGCGAATGCAACGGTCACTAAACGGGCTTAGCACGGATATGAAACGATGTACACACGTTATTGTGGGCATAGTAGTCCGTGTCGTCTCACATTCCGTGTCTGATACGTTCATGCTACGGTCATGGTATGCTACGGTCTAGTGGGCAGAGACCTTTAAGGTGCATTCAGAGCAGACGAGCATTCGCTATTCTATTACCCACTCTACGAAATCAACGAATCACGTTTTTTGTAACGATCGAATTTCGTAGAGTAGGGGGTTAGAATAGCGAATGCTCGTTTGGTGTGAAAGCACCTTTAACCTACGGCGCTAAAACTTGGTCATTGACTGAGGCTCAAAAGTTCAAACTGACCAGTATTATTAATTCCTATTTCCGAACTTAGTTCCAGAAATACAGGGTGGTCCAAACCTTGACGTCAAAAAAATTTTTTTAGATTCCTCACGTCATGAGCTATCAGAATATACCCCATGTATGTTAGCCGATTTTTTGTAGTTTTCGAGTTATGAATTTTTGAAAAATTTTTTTTCAGAAATTCTGGAATGAAGAAATTTATTAATAAAAAAAAAGTTTTTTTACTAAAGGTAAAAGGGTTTTTTAACTAGTTTCTTTTTGTAAAAGTATTACTAAAAATAAAGCATTTACTGACAAAAAAATTAGCGTCCTCACTTTGATACAAGTAGGATAAAAAAATACTAAATTCAAAATTTTACGCTAAAAATGCCTCAAAATATCATCAATGTACGTAAATAAAAAAATAAAACATATCCCAAGGAATTTTCGTATTCTAAAGACCGCCCAAGACCTTGAGCCTTCGTAAAAGCAAAAAAAGTGATACTTAATGATGAGGATTTTTCGGAGTAGTCGGTCAAGTAAACTTAAAAAAGCTTAAAATTTTAAAGTAGTAAAAAATTACTTGAATAACTACACAAATTGAGTTTTCGTGGTATTTTCTGTCTTTGTTTATTGATAAGAACAACAAATCAGACGAAATTTAACTTTATTTTTAAATTAAAAATTTAGAACCTTTTTTTTAAGTTTATTTGACCGATTACTCCGAAAAATCCTCATCATTAAGTAACACTTTTTTTTGTTTTTACGAAGGCTCATGGTCTAAGGCGGTCTTTAGAATACGAAAATTCCTTGGGGTATGTTTTATTTTTTTATTTACGTACATTAATGGTATTTTGAGGCATTTTTAGCGTAAAATTTAGAATTTAGTATTTTTTTATCCTACTTGTATCAAAGTGAGGACGCAAATTTTTTTGTCAGTAAATGCTTTATTTGTAGTAATACTTTTACAAAAAGAAACTAGTTAAAAAACCCTTTTACTTTTAGTAAAAAAACTTTTTTTTATTAATAAATTTCTTCATTCCAGAATTTCTCAAAAAAAAATTTTCTAAAATTCATAACTCGAAAACTACAAAAAATCGGCTAACATACATGGGGTATATTCTGATAGCTCATGACGTGAGGAATCTAAAAAAAATTTTTTGACGTCAAGGTTTGGACCACCCTGTATACGTGTGGTACCGTAAACCATTGTTGCATGTCACCTTTTGAACATTATTTTTGAAGGGTCCCATAGCTCCCTCCATAGCTTGCATATACATACAATTTAATAACCAGGGTACTTGTATTATTGTCAGGAAAGAATAACAAGTGACGACAATTTAAAGTAAATAAAAAAAATTGTAATAGAAATAGAAAATTGTTCATTAAGTTCGTACTGCAAGTCGTGGGTCATTATTACTCCAACTTATTATTTTTATAGTTAAATAAATTCTCAGGATTAAAATGCCGATATACTCGTACTGCAGTGATACCATATTAAACCATTTTAGATAACATTTGTAAAGCTAATGGTATGAACGAGATAGCAGTCAAAGATAGGCATCATACTTGAGTAGAAGTAGAGACAGATACATAATAAAAACTGTTTTCAGTTGTTATAAGCTCATACAAAGTGCTACATCATTGTTTATAGAAGGCACTCATAATTAAAGCTTTGAAACTGCAATCTATTTTAGGAGACTGCAACTGGACAATACTTAGGTACGCAAAAATAATCCAACCTAGATAAGTAGGTAGGTCAAAATTATTTTCGTTGTCTTATTTTGTGACCCTAAAAAACGTGACGCAGTGGTGATTTTTGTATGAGATGATGTTTTGTTTTCAATATCTGATGTATGGATAAAAATCGAGCGTGAAAAAAAAAAACAAGCGCACCGAATTTATTTTATGTACTGATTCGAATAAGCAATTAAATGTCTGACACTAACAGAGTGGTATGAAACAAGACAACGCAAAGAATTTTGACCCCAACATTTAATTATAACCAAAATCTCATAGCATCTCATGGGATGAAGTCAGTCTATGAAATGGCAATTTCATGTGGTTGGTTATGGTGTAGTTTGAGTATATCCAACTGTGTGTGTGTATGTATGTGATTAGTCATATTGGTATTAAGTATTTCTACTCCTAAAATATGTACCTAATGTTTAAAGGCAAAAGGTAGACGCGTAGTTACCTATGGTAAAGACAAAACATAGCATATGCTTCTACCGACGATGTTTCCAATCGCCTGTAACTAACTATATTAATAGTGAAACAGTAATTATTTTGTATTCATCTTTGGTAGGACTAAGCAAAGTCGTTTTCCAGTAACTAGCCTCAAATATTTGTATTTTCGGGTGTTGAACCCACGAGCCAAGCGATTTGAGCGATTTTTTATTGACTCTGCTTACAATATCGCAGTATAAACTGTTAAAAATCAACACGGAGCATAATCAATATTTACATTTGGCACTTGATATGGTAAAATTATCAACAGGTACATACAGTTTAAAAGAATTTCGAAATAAACAGGTGTGCATATTCCAGACAGAAAATTCTGTCGGATTTCGTGGAAAATGTGATCATGAAAATTAAGTGGGTATTGTAGATACAGTCCTTAATATCAGGCGTCCGTATGGTTGATTGTTACCATCGTATTATTAGTATTTTATGTGACTGGTTCATAATGCCTAATTATGAACAGTTGCATACATAACTTTATCTATATCCATGCATATAATAAGTTTTCTACAATATGTTTATTTTAATGGCAGCAAATTATTGATCACGGTTGTAGCGGCGTCCCGGATTTCTGGTGGTGTTTCACACATTTCAACATCACTGTCTTCGTCGTCATAAATCATTTTTCAGTGTAAATATTTCACAACGAACTCGATAATATTTAACTTTCAAGTCAACAGTTCAAAAAAGTTGGATGTTTGAAACAATTGAAACAAAACAAATGACTGACATTCGTTTTTTTAATTCATAGACAAGGTAAAGTCTTGAGTCGATATCGATTCTCAAATCGATTCGCAATATTCGTGATTTAGAAGAATGGCATGGAATATGAATTTTAATGTGAATGAAATGACAAATCGATTAATTCGATTATCGAAATTAAAGTGCGATTTTTCTTTTTATCAGAATGTTCGATATTTAATTGTGATTTTAAGATATCGGATGCCGATATCGTAAAGTAAAAATTATGATACACCCACAGATACAGATTTCTTAAAGTAGGCTATTTGCTTACCGCCGATAAACATATTGTAGACAACTTATGATATGGATGTAGGTACATAAAAAATATAGGCACTTAGCTATAGGTATGCTATTTGCAGAACATTATTAAATTCAAGTAAGTTTTTAGAAGTTTCAGGAAACTTTCACTAGATTTTTTTGTAAAATTCCTGTGAAGTTTACATAGATTTTAGCATAATAATATGTTGGGTATTTACAAAGCATCCTGCTGAAAAGAATAATCTATTGATGTAGTGATCCAAATTTTACACACTGATATATATTGGCGCGAAGACCTGCTTTACGGTCCCTTCATCCTTAGTTGTCTTATCTACTTTCTAACCTAAAAGTACACGTTTTCTGTTGTAAACTGCAGTTTCCTTGATTAAAAATTAAACAATTTACTAATCACTACAGACGGACTGCACAAATACGGACTCAGGTATTTAGGTATAGGCAAATGTGGCAGTTTACAACAGAAAACGTGTACTTTTAGGTTAGAAAGTTGTTTACTAGATACTGTGACCATATATAACATGGACGACTAACGCCAGCTCAAAAATGCCCCCAAAACCTATTGTTCAATTGTGCCAAGATGGGCCATAGCGCTTTTCTTAACACCGCGCATATTTCGGCGCAACATCTTTGACAAACGTTTATAGAATATAGCCAAAACGTTGATGGACCAGTCACAACTATTTTTAAATGGCGGTTTAAGTTTTTATAGGTTGATATTGATATCCATTACTGTGATGCATTGAAGAGGGGGTGACACTTGTCAACTAAAATTCAGGACTGTTTTTGAAAGGCAATTTAGTATGGCGTGCGGCTTCCAATAAGACAAGTAAGGATGAATGGACTTCACGTATGAATACCGATACTTGCAAAGTCATGGTACGGCTACTGTATTTTTAAAATTGGAATGGCCGGTCACAGCAACCTCGCTGCGCGTGCGCCGCCTACCGCCACGCCCGCACAAACAGCGCTGCGCAAACACACCGTGTTTACAGACCGTTCAGTCGCTACCTACGAGTGGGATTTCTATGTCTAATGTGACTTTCAAAATAGTTACTAGCGTTATTCATAATCTCTCAAAAATGCAATCGACTCGTTATTAGTACTTGGTCGCCTTAGTAATAGGTAAGGTCCGACCGAGATCTCGGTCTCGGTCACGGTCTCGGCATTCTCGGCCAAAAATCGAGCCGAGATATCCCTCTCGGCCAAAAAATGGCCGGGACTTTCGGCCGTGGCCGAGATTCGTAATGAGCTGAAATTGGCGAGCTTGACGCCATCTCGCGAACTTACTGCGATTTTATTGGTGTCATATTGACATGAACTGACTTCAATTTCACTACTTTAAAATGAACGGAAGGAATAATTTAGAGTAAGCGACCCCTATCATACTATCGATAAAAATACCTAAAATTCGAATACCGGTTTTTGGGGTACCTACAAAAGAAAATTATACAAAAAAATGCTGTATTTAGTTTGACGTTGGACTTACTACAGGTATTTGCTAAGGATTTTATATGTAATTTATGGTGGCACACTGTTTCATAGACAGAAGTTTCATAGAATTTCGTTTCACAGAAATTTGTTCATATATTATTTGGATCATATACTTTCTGTTCCAATATTATTGTTTCATAGAATATTCAATTGCTTAAAACATATTTCACAAACTATCTAACTTTTTTACTTTACAAAGTAACCAAACACTAGAATTACATTTCATGTATTTTTGTTTTGTAGGCACTTATTTCATAGATTGTTGCTTTATTGTTACTAGTTTATATAATATTTAGTTCCACTATTTACTTTATTGAATAGTGATATTCTTACCTAATGAGTCGTATTTCATGTAAGTATTTTGTTTCTTATACACTGTTTCGCCCTCCCTCTAAAAAAACCAAACTGCTACCAGAAAAAGTAGGTAGATTGTAGGCAAGTCGGTTAGATAGGGTAGGTTGGGTTAGGTTAGTTAGGTTTTCAATCTGTTCTAGCCTCGAAGCCTAACCAATCCAAGTAATAAATCAGGGTAAAACCGACTTGGATTGGTTAGGTTTCGAGCGTAGTTTCCCGGATACATAAAATACCTACTTACTTTTAATTAATTGTTTACGTATCGTCATCCTTGCGAAACCAAAAAGGGGGGACGGGGGGGCGAAGCCCCCCACAAGGGGGGCTCGGGGGGCGGAGCCCCCCGCATTAAAAAATAACAAATTTGTACCTCCCCTGCTCTAACCTGGATAGGTTCGTTAGTTACCTTTTATCCCTTAGAGCAGAAATAGAAGCCCCTAGGGGCTTCGTCGACCGGTTCCCAGGTCTAAATCACTTACTAAAATTCTTTGGACAAAGGCATTTCTTTTGTATTTGTATAATGGTATGTAATGATAATTCTATAGTTTAATTATGACTGAATAAAAAATATTAAGTTTGATACAATGACAAACAACATTCTATGAATATACGTTTTTGAAACAACTGTTCTAGACAAAAAATACTATACGAATTAATAATATTTGATTGAATACGCTATGAAATAAAATTCTTAGAACTACATATCTGAACAATAAAAAATATACAAAACCAGATTATACAATGTAAGAGCTCTGAAAAATGATCATTCTATGAAATGAAAATACGAGAAACATTTTCCATGAACCAATATTCTACGAAAATGTTGTCTATAAAACAACGTACAACCGTTAATACGTTTTTTATCCTTTCTACCAAGTCTCGGTCTCGGTCTCGGTCTCGGACGAGAATCAAATTTATTCTCGGTCTCGGTCTCGGTCTCGGCCGAGACTAAAATATGGGTCTCGGTCGGACCTTAGTAATAGGGTTCCGTACCCCTGCTGCTGCTGTGGACTCTCGAGTCTACGGCATGTTTATTGTATGCTGAGTCAGCGCCAATTCTATACCACGACACATGACTCCAAAGAGAATATAATCACTATTACGTTTTACATAACTCTTGCGCAAATAAGCTATAGGTTAACCTAATTCATAAGTTTAAATGTTATGTTTTTTTGTTTTCATCACACCTGTTCGGTAAGTGCGCCAATACGCTGCGGTGATGCGGGCCGTAGGTGCGTCATTACGTCCTAGTAGGCCGTTAAGGATTTTCATACAACATTACGTCGCACTAGCGCGGTCCGGCGCACGCCGCGCGCCGCGCCGAGATTTCTTTTATAAAAATGATGAAATTAAGTCATCCCTGATTTAGACTATTTTAGAGTAGTTTTGTGAAAAAATATTGTTTTATTTACTTTTTTGCATCACAGGTGTGATGAAAAACATTGTGTGTACCACGGGCGGTACAAGAATTATGAACTCGTGTGAAGTAAAGCCCGCGCCTTCGGCTTGGGCTTTACTTTCACTCTCGTTCGCAGATTTTTACTTACCGCCCTAAATACACAATGTACTATTAGTTTTTGTTTTCCTTTTTTGTGTTTGTATCACTATGAATGTAAGTTGTGGTTTGAATAAAGTTTTTATCTTTCATTTCATTTTATTTAATTTCATTTTAGTTTTTATCTATCTATCTATCATAGGGTAAAATCCGCTGTCTGTCTGTCCGTATATCATCTCGTGAACCATACGACCAAACCGAATGGTATAGTTAGACCGTTGAAATTTTCACAGATGCTGTAGGTATTTCTCTTGCCGCTCTAATAACAAATATAAAAAAAATGTTATTAGAT
The DNA here is from genome assembly GCA_025490895.1 of Thaumatotibia leucotreta. Classification (NCBI taxonomy): domain Eukaryota; kingdom Metazoa; phylum Arthropoda; class Insecta; order Lepidoptera; family Tortricidae; genus Thaumatotibia; species Thaumatotibia leucotreta. Next base: position 30,958 of record JALPQI010003858.1, on the reverse strand, counting down.
ATTAAGGGGGCTTCCCGTACAACAAACGTGTTTATTATCAATTTATTAGAAAACCAAACAGAACCATGGTACAGAACCATGAACTCGTCACTCGTGATAAATGCATGAATCCAACTCGCACTTGTTTTTTCTTATCATTGCATACAAGGTGGCAAAATTAAAAAATAGATTGAAGTATTATGACCCATATAAGTTATCTTTCAGAAATAATACCTTGAAAATGTTGTACAGTCATTAAAACACACTATTAATATCGGAAAAGGATACATCATATCATCGTCATCAACATTTTCAGCCCGAAGACATATTTTTAGGCTTAGGATTTATGCAAGAGGGAAGAGGGACCGTTAAAGCGATCGGGCAGCTCGTAGGTTGGTTGCCAGGGAAAATCCAGGACCCATCCAGACCGGGCTACGAAGATTGGTACTACACTGAAATACATTTTCAGTGTCGTTTTCTGATTAGAAAAAACAGAAGATCATTTTTAAATTATATTTAGAGCTGGCCTATTTGGGCCGATGGTCCCATACAAAAACAAATATTTTTATGCGAAAAATCATTTTTCGTCTACATTTTACTAATCAAAATTAGTAGTTAAAACAACCACTAGGTATTTAAAAACAAGTCGTAATTATGACACTCTGTATTAATCAAACTCGCAATGTCTATCTAATTTGGATTATATGACACATGAATGAGTGTCAAATAAAATAATCCAAATCCAATTTATTTTATTATGTATTTAACAACCCGTCGGTTTGATTCGTGATAAAATTGATAAGAAATCGATATATATTTTTATGCGTATTCACGATTTGCATAACTTACTGCTGATTCATTATACAAAGTGATTGCTGCTGCAGATAGCGCAGTGTACAAGATATCTACATTTTTCAGATAGGATATGAAACTATGAACGTCTGTAAGATTACTGTGCGGTAGATAAATAAATGTGGGACAATCTTGTGGCCTAGCCGTAAAACGTACGGCTGCTACGCAGAGGTCGTGGGTTTGAAAACTTATTTAGGTACGAAATATCACTTGATATTCACAAGTGCTTTACGGTGAAGGAAAACATCGTGAGGAAACCTGCATGTGTCTGCGAAGAAATTCAAGGCTGTATATGAAGTCCCTAACAAGTACTGGGCCAGCGTTGGGACCAAGCAAAATAGGCACGTTTGATGTCGAGTTGCGGATAAAATGTCCAGAATACAATACAATACAATTACAAGACTGTCCATCGCGATTCAGCGCGGAAACGCTGCGAGCGTGATGGCACCTTTGCATCTGGAACCAATCAGGGCGGTTTGGATGGGTGGGGAGCTCCCTTTAAGGGTTTTTTTAGGTTTAATTTTATTTATGTTAATATTTTAATGTTAGTTTTGCTAATTTATTTTTTTAAGATTTAGTTTGTAGTTCATATTTATTATTCCTAAGTAGTTATTGTTTTTTAATATGCTTGTTTTAGTTTATGAATTTTATAATGCTAATATAACTCCATGGAATTACATAATACAATTACACAAATCAAACTACTCCCACGATTTCAAGATCAATTAAGAGCACGGTACAGATTTGAAAGTGAAAATTGGTAATTAATAATAATTTACCCAATAATTGCAATTGTTAAGGTAATGAACTAGGTATTATTGTTCCAAGACATTAATTATGACAAAGATATATTAGTATTTATTATCCAAAAACACGATTATAAGAAACCTTCTTTTGCAAAGACGTTGATTGATACAATTACAATATTGTATACGATTCAATATAAATTTTCATGTCACCTAATTAATTTTATGATATTCCAGTTAGGCGTGAAATAAAGTTTATTTTTGCATTATCATTTTCATGAAATATTCTTTAAAATGTATCAACTAAACTTTGACATTTTGTCTTATTCATTTATTCGAAAAGTATGTATGAAAATAAAAAAAAAAGCTTTCCACTTGTTCCTTACAATAAGCTTAGGTGACACATATAATACAACTGACATACTTACCAGCTTAATTATGATTTTGATTATATAAAAATGAATATATACTCGTAAGAAAGATATTTTTTATACAGTGTGTCTCCATGACCCGGGCTTTTACGAAAATGGGTAATAATACGCATTACTAGCAATCGTTTTCATGTATTAACATTTACCAAATAATTAAATTGACCATACAATTAATTTTATTTCCTCCGAACGATCAATGTAACGCGTGTACTGCTTAGTTGTCAAACGTTGTGAGTGGCTGCGAACTGTCATTGTCAAGTACAAATTAACGATTCATTTTGAAGTACAATGCTTCTCAATTAACTTTTCTTAGAAACTTAACTACTTTTAAAATTAGCATTTTGAATCGAATAATGTTCACGGTTTGGCTATAAATATGCATCGCATTCCTCGGTTTCGATAAAAGCCAGTATCGTAGACACACAATGTATATTAGGTAGTTGCTTACTATCAGGTTGGCTGTGAACTTGTTGGATATAAACATTATTTTATAGACTCAAAGCAACGAGAATTTAGGTACACTTCATAAATATCAAATAACACGAATGAAATTGAGAAATGGTAACCTAAAACTAATTGTTAAGTTAAGTCACTGGTTCACGAGGCACCGTTCACTTGGTGACTTAGTGGCTACTCAGGAAAGTCGATGAATTTTTATAATGTAATTCGCTTTCGAAACATCCATAATTTCTCAATTAGTTAATATGTGTTTTGTTTCTATCTGTCACTTTGACAAATGTGTTTGTTAAAAGGAGACAGATAGACATTTATGATCATGGGGATTATTATTATTACTGTTATTAGTATGTGTGTGTCATAAGAGCTATACAATATGTTTTGAACTTTTCGACTATAATATTTGAATTAAGATTACGACCACAACATTATAATCATATACATTTACATCGAGTTCGCTACTCAACTGTAATGAACTCATTATACAACGCTGTAAGCAACTATGATAATTTTGACCAATCGCGAGCCAGTAAAAAAGGGACACTGTTGTGAACCACCATTATTTTTTTATTTAAATGAAATATGTACTTAATTATTAACAATGTATTTATTAATTCAAATTCCAGAAGGAAAAACCACCGTACTTTTAACAGAATGAGGTGTGAATTTGCCCTATTTTTTCTAAGCACTGGTCATGTTATGTCCGTGAACCCTTCAATTGTCGTTACAAACCTGACTGTAGTTAAGCTTTTTTTAAACTCACGCTAATTTGGTTTACCACTAGTGAAATTAAAATATTCAAGAGGCAATTCTAGAACTCACTAATGCGTAGCAGTCAGCGAGTTTCAATGGTAACAAACAGGATACCTCGATGGTTCTCTTCGAACGTGTGAACACGGACAGTATAGGCACACTGTGATTTGTGTTTTTAATTAAGTCGGACTTAGCGGCAAGTACACTTCTTAACAATGTTTCTCTAACTCGGTCGCGAATCAAAGTAGGATTGCCAGGCAACCGACAATGTCTGCATTGCAGCGAACGACCAAATGTAATTGCCGCTTTTCATCTTCGTGTTTGGAAATTGGACTACTATGTATATTGGATTCTAAATATTATTTATATTATTCGATATTCTTTGGTATATGGCATCTTATATTATTTCAATTTATAGACAAGTCTTATCATATTACATATAGATATTATATTTGTCGAATAAAATGATTTAAAATGTATAAACATATTTGTGTAACTACCTACTTAAAAATATTTAATACAACAATTTGAATTGTTCCACAAAATATATTATATTCTTTTTATAATCGGATATTACAATAAATAAATATCTTGGGACATCTTACACAAATCGACCTACTCCCACGGTAAGCTCAATTAAGGCTTGTGATGTGGGTACCAGATGACGATATATAAAATAGATAGATACATATACCTCCTAATGCGTTTATACGCATAGTTAATAGGAGAGGCCTACGTCCAGCAGTGGACTATCATAGGCTGATGATGATGATGATGATGATGATATACCTAGATACGTAGCAGGGTCACTACCAACTAGGCTACGGAGGCTGACTGATTGTCAATTTATCTGTTTGGAATGTTGGTTATCAGGTATCTAAGTGATAAGGTCACAAAATAGAACAAGCCTACTTTTAGTGACAAAGTATTTCCCTTTAGAGCAACCAGGAATTGATAGTACGCAGCAATATAAATAAAAGATATTATTCTCTTTATTATTCTTTTATAAAATGGACAAAAAAAATATTCGTGTCCTACATTTTATTCTACTTGATGACTAAATTAAATATACCTAGGTACGGTCGAGGAATTTAATTTTCTACCCATTTCGTACCTTGTCATAGTAGCTATAATATGACAGTCCTAGCAGCTTTCATGTTCATTGTCACTATGACAAGGTACAAAATGGGTAGGAAATTAAATTCCTCGACTGTACCTATTTAGAAAACTATCAACCGACACGTGATCTGTATACACGTGCGCTTTGACTAACAATTTGGAGTATAATTAATTAATCATTATTCATATGTTTGGTCGGCGTTATATTGAGTTATTCGTCCATTTGTCGATATGCTTAATGCAAATGTATGACTTATATGGTTTTCTTATGAATGTCATTGTCAGAACTGGACCAAATGAAAATTGGACCAATCAGTAAGCATCAGAATCATCGAAATCGGTTATAAAAAAATTGGTTCACGAATTCAGAGGTAACAAACATAAAATAAAACATTCAGTTGAATTGAGAACCTCCTCTTTATTTTGAAGTCGTTAGAATTACCTATCTTATGTGGATATAGAACTCTTACACACTTACATTTATTTCAAACAATCATCAATCGTCAATATTTTGTTATAGTTATCAGTAGGTATGTAAAGGTGCATGCAGACCAAAAGGGCATTCGCTATTCTAACCTCCCCTCTACGAAATTCGATCGTTACACAAAACGTGATTGGTTGATTTCATAGAGCGGGGGATAGAACAGCGAATGCTCTTTTGGTCTGAATGCACCTTAACACCTACAGCGATTTCAGATTTTTGTGAAAATTTACACTTATGTAGGTATGTAAGTGTGTTTAAGAGAATATAAAATGGCACATCCGTGTCATAAACATAACTAGATACGATTTACTCGAAATTGTTTTGAGAAGCATGCTTAAGACCAGTAAAAACAAGTCACTTGTATGAAGATTCTATAGAAATTTACTCACTTTTATTGCTCTGAAGTGTAATACGGTAACTCTTATATGCCTATGCTACTGGACAATACACATTATGAGTTTTAGTGGAACATTAAATTGAACCCGGTTTTTTATTGTTTCCGAGTAAAGTTCAGCGGAAAAACACTTTAATGTTGATTCTATGCACTTCTATACTTAGATAACGAGTTTTATATGTTTTTAATTGGTTTATGGAATTGTTTCATGTATTTTTAATAGTAGTGGATTTTTAACGTACTTATAGTCACGTGTTTTTAAATTACACAAATTAGATCCAGTGCCAGAAACCACACATTAATCAAACTTCACATAAAATAGAGAGGGAATCATTTGACCTGCCTGTATTGTGGTAGCAACAACCTCGTTTCTGGGTGAATATCTGAGCTTTTTAACCACCTAATTTTGGTGGCATTATTTTTGCCGAAGTTTTTATTTGTTACTGCTACTTTGTCATTTGACAGAGGCACGGTACCTCATATAACTGACGAAGTATAACATTGAGAAGTTTAGACACTTCGGGTAAAAATGATGGCACCAAAATTAGGCGATAGAAATAGAAACGCTCAGATATTCACCCTTCTTGTGCGCTGTTTGTAAATAAGGTCGTTAGAACTCAAAGAAAATGCACTAGATCATATTATCGACGTTGGACCGATGATACGACGAGACTCGAATTCGTGGTCTTTGGGTCACTAACCACTGATCGCTTTTGGTAACTGTAGTTATCAGCTGTCACTCTTATTTTAGGTACATAGGAATAAAGCTCAACTAAAATTCCAAAGCAAATAAATGGCTAAGGTGGAAGTCACATCTATCGTAGTTATCTACGCATTATACACGCAAATATCTTGGGACATTTTACACAAATCGACCTAGTACTAGGCGACGATATATTTAATAGATACATATATAAATATGTACTTAAATACATATTATATACAGCCATGACCAAGGAACACATTTTTGTAATAAATAAATACACAAATAATTCCTTCGTCGTTATTCGAATCCGGAACTAGCGGGCCGGCCACAACATTGGTCTAAGGCGACCAGCGGCAAGCGAATCCATGAGTTGGAGCGGGATGCCGACATCGATACGAGAGGGAGCACCATACGTTTTCCGCTAAGCCGGTCGCCTTAGACCGATGTCGTGGCCGCGGCGTTCCGGCTTCGTAGACAGGGTCACTACCAACTAGCCTACGGAGGCTCACAAAAAACACATTACATATAGGCAGACTTTTCTGCTCTTATTTTCTCATGTACTTACACCCGTCTTTAAAATGTAGTGGGATATTCACAGGGCGCAAACAAATTGCCACTAGGGCTGTACCAACGCTAACATTTAAATCAGTCTTAATGTCCCCCATTTCCATAAGCGATGTGCTGAGAATGTCGAGAGGTGTCGGGAAGTGTTAATGTGAGAACATTCATTCTGACACTGATACGTGAGGAATGTAGATACAAGCGTTATGGATTGGTGACGGTTTTCCGTGTTAAATGTGACTGAATTATTAGATCCTACTTAAAGAGGTGTCCGTAGTAAACATACTTGTTTCATCGCATTTCCGTATCCTACTTATGTAGATGGCCTTTATAAGGTTCTAGTTTTGAGATTTTTTCATATTTTTTTTTAAATTTGCATGGTTCAATAGAGTGGGGGGAGTAATTTTTGCTTTCGAAGCGATTATTTCCGAAAAATATGTAACATTATCAATAAATGATTTAAGTAAACTCGTATTCATTTTTAAAAACCTATTCAAAAATATGTCACGTTAGGGTTGAAATTAAAAAAACATCACTCCCCACTTTTTACTTGTAACCCTAATTAAACACTTTTTTCCCCTTTTTTAATCTACCACTTTTGATTTACATATTGGTACTACATTTAATTTAAGCTTTCTAGTTCTAACGGTCACTGAGATTATCCGCGGCGACGGACAGACAGACATGGCGAAACTATTAAGGTTCCTACAGAGTCCTAAAATGTGTTAATTAAAAATGTATTTTATATACAACACTCGCTACTTTCGTTTATAAAACACATTCGTGTTTTAATGCCTCTCATTGCGTAAGGTTGCATAAACTACTATTAATCACTTAAAAGTCACAGTTTAAAAACTTCATCTCATTTATCGCGTTCAATAAAATCCTAAATGATGGTGACACATTGTATTGTAGGCTCGTAGGTACAGTTAACAAAAAAGTGTGGTCTTGGTAGACCACACTTTTCGACTGTATTATTTGAGTAGAAATGCGGTAGACCCCATTTTTTGGTGACTGTACATGGATTGGTGAAGTCCCTAGGTACTTCTACATTATTGTAACTCTACAGGTACCACAATTGAGTTATCTCCATAATGCGATTTAAATTATCCACACACAGTTTGACAGCAAGAAGCATATTCAAACCGGTGACTTATCGTATTGATGTAAAAACACGCGTGGTATTGATAATGGTGCAAATCAGCTCGACCCTTACTATGCTTTCAATAAAATAAATTAGTACCTATTTCCCCACCATCCCCGAATAAAATATATTTTTCAGATAATATATGTTATCTGGCCTTTTACTTTTAAGTATATATAATATAATTACATATGTACATATCTATTATACAACCCTTAATTGAGCTTACCGTGGGATAACGTCGTTTTGTGTAAGATGTCCCAAGATATTTATTTATTATTAAAAAATAATATTCTACTATGAAATGACACACCGTCCAGCAGGTACACCTGTGGTATGTACTCATAATGCTGGAGGCGTTACCCTTTTCTGCACCACAAGAGCGATGCTTTGGGAGAGGTAGGCAGCTACTCGCCTTTTATATACCTAAATAATTTAAATATTATATGTAATATAAAAAAAAACTAATTTGACCAACGCCGGAGGTGGGATTTCAATCCACGTCGTCAGTTTTCGCGGCTGATGCCTAAACCACTCGGCTACTCCAGCAACTCAGAACATATTTAATAAATCAATAATAGATAATGATGAGTTTACGCAACTGGTGGTCTACCCACAGATTCACATAGTAAACCGGAATGCTTAGCCAAGTTGCAAATCGCTAACGCTTAGTAGCGTATCCACATAATTAGATTTGGATAGAAGAAACAAGTTCATTCATTTGTATGGCGGCCAAGCGTGTCAGATTTTGTACTGAAGTTGTTACTTGCCTATGATTTTAAATATGTCTCAGGCTCTTGAGTATTCATATTTTTTGTGTTATTGCAATTAATATTACTTAAGGAGGCATTATTAATGTTTTTGTTCACGTCAACTTACAAAATTTGACGCCCGAAAGCTGCAAGCTGCGATTAAAGACGGACAACTCAGTGGATTTCACTGAGTTCATTTGACACGCTAAGTAGATACGTTTGCTTGATCTATGGTATATATGACATCTGTGAGCGTATCGTAGTTTTCCCTCTCTGTCACTCTTTCATATTAGTACGACAAAGACAGTTAGCTGCCTTTCGTTTACGATTGACGATTAAGCGTTAGCGATTGGTGACTTGTCTAAGCACCCTGGTAAGGGAAAGGTTGCTGAATGTAGATCGCAGATTATAATGCGACTACATGTGATTTGCGTCAATTATGCTGGTTATATTTTTGTTTCAGGTTGCGCATATTTGTCATGATTACGCCGGTATGTAATCCAATGTAACTGATGTGAATAAAATTATGTTATTATTGTGTATTCACATATCTGACACATCATTTCTCTATCCACTTTATTTATAATAGATACTCAGCTAAGCTTCGTCTTTTTGACTGACTTCAAAAAAGAGGAGGTTCTCAATTCTACAGATTTTTTCAAGTGTATACTACTACTACTCGATATCTTCGAGAAACTCGATTTCGTGTTAATTTCATAAAATATAAGCGATAATGTAATATGAAAACGCCGATCATAATAATCCTAAAAATGTAGTACTTAATCGACAAAATTAAGACTACGATATTTTAAAACTATAGGTACTATAAACAAAAACCAGCCAAGTGCGAGTCGGACTCGCGCGAATGGTTCCGTACCATTATCAATTTATTATTAAAAAAATACAGTTAAAGCAACCTACCTCAAAAAATATAGGAGATAATTTAATCAAACCAAAAATCGTTGATAGAGTTTATTAACGTGCATAACATATATTTTTTTTGAATTTTATATCGCGTAGTTTAAAAAATAGAGGCACAATTTTCAGACTTTGAGAGCTGATATCTTGAAAACGATTTGCTTAAATAAAAATGAGATTTATAAACCTGAATATCATTTTCAAAGACCTTTCTATTAATACCCCATACGCCTATATACAATTAAAAAAAATTCTATCGCTCAGTTACATGTATGGAGGGCCCTCACCCCAATGGTTTTTTTACAATTTAGTATCATAATCTTGTAGTGTTTCATACAACACATATCCTTACCAAATTTCGTTACTGTAGCATTTATAGTTTCCGAGTTAATCGGCTGTGACAGACTGATAGACGGACATGACGAATCTATAGAGGAGAGTGGGTAGGATTCGTACAATTTTTACTCTATGTCTCGTAGAAAAAAAAGTACTAGCAATTTTTAAATGAAATCAATGCTGCTGGCTATATTATCTGGCTTTAATAATAGTTCGGCTTAGAGCTAATAAGAAGTGGGGGAAGAACCGCAGATAGTTTTCCCAAAAAATGAAAATTGTACGAACCCATGCGTGGGGTACCTTCGTACATAGTATTTTTTACCACAGTACTAGTTTTGTTCTCAACTGTCTGTATTTATTTACAAATATTTTCTTCATATATCACCGACTTCATTTGGAAATAACAATATTCTCACTATACAAAAATATTGGGGTACATTCGTACAGTAAGGATTCTCATACATTCTTGGCTGTACGAAGGTACCCCAACCAAAAATGAAAAAGTTAAAACAAAAAATAAAAATAACCGGTATCCTAATCATAAAATAAACCGTTTCATACGTAGTTCAAATATTAGCTTATGAAGTATATTTTATTACGTTTGTAACTGAGCAAAGCTTTCTGAAATAAATGCATTTAAAAATGACTCTTATAATTACTAGGAGGTGTCAAAAACACGTTTTAATTTATTTTGAAGAAACTAGCTGACATATCTCCATCCTTTCTCGGTGGTGAGTTATGCATATTTGTGGCCGTTATACATAAAAACATGAACATGTTCGCGTGTCGGATAGCGGAGATATGACCACTGTACGAATGCTCCCTCTGTACGAATCTTACCCACTCTCCCTTAAGGGTTCCGTTTTTGCCATTTTGGCTACGGAACCCTAAAAATATAGAATCAAGAACCGATTTTCAAAAATATTTTTTAATTGAACGGATATAAGCCCATATTGGTCCCGTTGGCACTTGGTACCAAGTCGTGGTCTGATGATGGCATCTTGGAGAAATCGGTTAAGGTGGGTTCTTACTGATTCTTCTCAGGACAGTGGTGTAGGGTTAGAACCAGTAGTAGATTTTTTCTCCCTTAATAGTGTCAGACGATTCGAAAATGCTTATTAATAAGCTTACTTGAATAAAGAATAGTTTAACTTTGACTTTGACTTACATTTTTTTAATTTGTTTTTGTTTTTTAGTTTGGCTTTGGTGTCGGCAAATATTCCCTGCGTGTTGGAGCCTCCGGGGTTGTGCCGCACTGACGGGAAGAGGCCGGATGGTCTTACGCTTGTTCCTTGGCGGAGAGGGCGGTGCCTCTTATGGGACGCTACGTGTTGGAGTACTTTTGCTCCGTCCCATCTGAGCGGCACCATGAGATCTGCTGGGTCGGCTGCCGAGTCTGCAGCTAGGCAGAAACATGCCAAGTACTCTGTCTTGGAGCAGGCGTACGACTTCGTACCGGTTGCAGTAGAAACTGCGGGATCTTGGAGTGCGGAGGCCAAGGAGTTCGTATGGGAGTTGGGTCGGCGACTTAGAGACAGGGGGTGCGACCCTCGTTCCGGATCATACTTGGTTCAACAGATCTCCTTGGCAATACAGCGTGGCAACGCGGCCAGCGTCATGGGGACTTTTGAGCCGGCTATGGTCCGGGGTGGGCCTCGTACCTAATAGATTTAATTAGTGTAAATGATTGACAAAGCCTGTTGCGGATGACATCGTTTGTAAGAATGTGACGAGGCCTGTGGCTAAGCTGTATCTGTTTCCCCCTGACGAAACCTGTGTTGTGGATTTTGAAAGACTGTATTATTTTAATGTTTGTTGAATAAATGATTTCTTTTGATTTTTTTAATCAATTTCTCTGTAAACTCTTGTAGGTAGTTTTTCTATAAAGATTGAGAATTAAGTTCTTACTTTTTATTTTTTAGAGCGCAATAAAGAGTGTTTTTAGTATTTTATTATATAATGTCAGGACAGGCTTTGCCCAGTTGGTAGTTGGTCGTAATTAACATCGAATGTAGCTGAAAGACTGAAAAAAATATTTCATTATTGTTTTCAAGAGTTTATTAGTACATTGTGCATCAAGGGAGGTAAGTACGGAATTACTAACGAGAGTGTTAGAAGCGCGACGCCGTCAGGCTAGTAGGTAGTATTCCGCTTACCTACCGTGATGCAAACAATGTTTTTCATCACACCTGCTGACAAAAAATAAGTTTTAAGACATAATATTATTAAATGACGTACTGACATTTCTATTACTCCCTAGGGAATATCACTTTTCTATCTTTTTTTATCACAGTGTGATGAAAAAAATTTTTCATCACACTTGCTGTCTAAGCGCGCCATTGCTTGCGTGCGTAGCGGGAGTAATAGAAAAGTGAAATTCCCTAGGGAGTAATAGAAATGTCAGTACGTCATTTAATAATATTATGTCTTAAAACTTATTTTTTGGTTGACAAGTGTGATGAAAAACATTGTATGCATCACGGTCGGTAAGCGGAATACTAACTCGAGTCATAAAAGCCCTCCGCCTGACGGCGTCGGGCTTCTAACACTCTCGTTAGTAATTCCGTACTTACCTCCCTTGATGCACAATGTACTATTATTACTTGGATTCAGTTAACGTACCATCAAAAGAAATAAATAATTAATCATTTTAGTGATAGCATAGTCTCGTAAGTATCACATAGTAGGTCTTGTGAGTGACCTTTAGAATTACAGCATTTTCCTGTAATGGACCCTGGAAAAAACTGCAAAAAGGTCACCTCTTTTTCTTCGTCTCTAATAGCGTCAAATCACTTAAGGAAACTGGCTTACATTACAACCTTAGCCACAAAATGGCATTATGAAAAAATATTGCATCAATTTAGTCAGCCTCCGTAGCTTAGTTGATAGTCATCCTGCTTACGAGGATTTTCCGGGTTCGACTCCCGGCGAGGCTTATCACAAATATGTATTTTGTTTCTTGGATCTTATATAAGTGTAGCCTAGAATAGGCAAAGTGAAACTTATGTTATTTTTGAAATAAAACTATGAAAACGGATAAACTCGCGTATATTAACTAATTTTAACTTCATTCCGACGTTTCTCTCTCATCTCTCTGTCATCCGCAGACCACGAACCCTGTAAAGTGTTCGAAACGTCGGAATGAAGTTAAAATTAGTTAATATACGCGAGTTTATCCGTTTTCATAGTTTTATTTCATGAGTAATCCTCGCGGTAACCGAAGAAAAAATTTTATGTTATTTTGATAAATTCATTTAAAAACACAAAAGAATTACAAAAAAACACAAATAAATTTAGACAATTTAGGTGGCTCAGTGGTTTAGACGTATGACTTTCAATTCGGAGATCGTGGGTTCAAATCCTGGCTCGTACCAATGAGTTTTTCCGAAACTTATGTACGGAATATCAGATGATATTTACCATTAGCTTTCGGTGAAGGAAAACATCGTGAGGAAACCTGCATACATCCGCGAAGAAATTCAAAGGTGTATGTGAAGTTCCCAACCCGCTTAGGGCCAGCGTGGGGACTATAGCCCAATCCCTGTCAAATATGAGAGGAGGCCTGATTATTATTATTAGATATAAGTCTTCATATGCATGCCATAGTGGCTAAACATGCTGTAATTGTAAGAAACCATCTTTTGTATACCATGTTTGAAGATAAATTATTTCATTTCATTACAGTCTCGTGGATTCAGCGAACTAGACAATAAATTATTATAATTTTTGGGTTTGGGGATGGACCACATTATTCGGAAGATTGCGATTGCGTTCCACTTTACGATTAAGCTGGCTGAGGGTCGAGATTAATGGCGTAATCGTAACTACCCGAAGAGAGGTCTAGTCCAGCAGTGGACAATAAATGGCTGAAATTAAGATGGTGATAATCTTATCTAGAAATAATACAAAACCATTGTAAATATGGTGACTATAGTGTACGCGTATTTTCCAAACCGTGTCTGCGAGTAAAATTTCCTCGATTTTATTCGATTCTTACTCTATTCGTCTCGATTTTATTCGATTCTTACAGATATGTAATCTGTAAATTGTACATAATGATATATTGCTAATGCTAAAATAAAATCCCATAGCAAAATAATGCGTTTAAGATATTTATAAACTGGGCAAAGAGCTATAATTTAATTTGTAAAGAAATAATTTCATCCCGATTTTCAGTAATCTTTCATGAAATCGTGTCTCGAATTCAAAGCTTCGTCACGCATAGAGCAATTTTGTAGCTTGGAAGAAAAAAGACTTAAACTGTATGAATGATAGCTATTCTTACGACAATTTTCCATTAAAGTAAATATTATAACGGTGATAACAGATTGGTAAGGCGTGCGACTTTGCGAGACCTGGATCTTTTTAATGTACCTTTAGTCTACCAATACTTTAGGCCACTTGGAATCTATGTCAAAATGAGGGTACAAATCAATAGGCTTAGTTTATGCATGATTGTTATTGTCGTACCTATGTCGTGTCGCGCGTATTAGTAGTTTAGGGGGTTTTTAGTCAGATAAATTTAGTTCTCGGCCACCCAACGCTTCATACATTTACAATGAAAAAGGCCGAAAACCAAAGTGGCCGGTGAACCGGCTAAACTACTACTTTCCGTCTTTTACTTGACATAATGCTTTTTTCGTTTTTAAACAAACTACAAATACAAAATTTAATTTAAAAAGTATAACCAAACTAAAACTACATAAAATCTAAAATAAAACTAAATAAAATCTAAAATCAATCTAAAACAGGCCCCTGTGGCATGGTACCCAGGACGCTGCCGCTGGCAGCATTTCCTCGCTGGATTGCCAAGCTAATGCGTTGAACGAGGAAGCTGACTATGTTAATAAAAAAAAGATAGTTTAAGTCGCCGCGAGATACCTAATGTCGCTTTTATCATGTGCTAACCTTACAATTTGTATAAATTTAATTTATATAAATTACTACACTATAAAATCTTTTACTACTTGCCTTCTTGATAAGGTTGTTGCCCCTAAGTCCCTATTTATTCAGTGTTCATATAATCGACTACAAAAAGATGTAGGTACGTACTTTTCACCTTATAGTGTTGTAATAAGGCCCAAAACTGGATATTTTCAACTCTTTATATCTCCCTGAATATATTTTGAACAGTTAAAAATCGTTTTAAATTTAACAGCAACTCTTCAGCGAAAGAAAACACCGACATCGTGAGAAAACCGGTCTAAATTTAACTCCTAAAAGGCACAATTTATTCTACCTTTGCCCATAGTCCGCCAAGCACTTACGTGGTAGGATATTAAAAAAATAGCCCGCTAAAGCCGCAGAAGTTTTTGAGACCAGGAATCCGAAAATGGCAGTCAACGGTAAATATGGAACAATTTCCGCACTTTAGCGTTCTCGGCTATTAGCCCGATATCCTGCAGCTGCCTTTTGCCAGATACAGGGTGATCTACTGATCTGCGGTCAGGCGTGGATCCAAGGACGAGGGTAGGGCACTTGCCCCCCGACACTGGACTAGCGTTGAAAATTTCTGGATTAAATCCCGTTTCTTTTCAAACTTTTTCGGAAAAATCAATGAAAGTTCCACTTAAATTTTCAACTGTAAACCAATGTGAATTAGGTCTAATTTTCACTTGTACCAGGAGAACGCGATGTCATCGAGGAAAAGTCAATTGAAATAGATGGCAAGGAGTGACAGTGACAGTGACATTGATTATATCTCTAAAAATCCGAAAAAAACTAAGTTTTCATGCAATCCCGAAAAAATTTTTGAATTTTTCCGACTTTTTCAACGCTATACTGGCCTGGAGGTACGCTTAAAATTAGATTCTAGTACAAAATACCACCACATCGTAAGTCAATGCCCCCCCTGAACAAGTCAATGCCCCCCCTGAACAAGTCAATGCCCTCCTTCTTTTCATAAACAAACGATTTCATTGAAAGTTGTATCTAATTTATGTACTCGTACATAGATGACCCGTACTTTCGCTTTTAATGGTCTAAGTTTCTAAAATTTCGAACAACTGGTATACCACTAAACTTCGAAATTCGTAAATTTCGAGGATTGGTCACTCCAACGGAGCCTTCATTAGTGACAGAAACAAAACCTCGAAAATTGCGGTTCAAAGTTCGCGGCGGACCCGGGGCCGCTGACTTATCGGCTCGCTAAGTTAGAAGCTGTTTATGAATAAGTACCGGCTTTATTCAGTTTTCTTTTTCTGTTGTTTTTTTATAAATTGTAGTTACATTTGTGTCTGAATAAAACATACACCGCCGTCACCACATTGGCCGTGTGGTGACGGCAGTAAGAATACATTTGTCACCACCCCAACTCCTCCTGCAGGTGTCGTAAGAGTCGACTAAGGGATTGAAGTGTCACTGACCATTATTTGATAAAATATTTATAAAATAATTATTACATAATTAAAAGGAGAGGCCTACGCTACGTCCAGCAGTGAACTATCATAGGCTGATGATGTATGTATGATGATGATGTAAAACATAATACCGGCTTTATTGCGAAGTAAAATAGTTAATTCCAAGTATAAAATACTTATTAATGTTTGCAGAATAATAAAATTGATGGTCCTGTATAAAATCGATCACGTATAGCACAGGATGTCGATCACGGAAAGGATAATTGCCGAAAAATCTCGCGTATCATTCGCAGAGATAACCATCATCGATCTTTATGTGTGTGCGCATCACGACACGTCTCCTCTTACCGTTGGCTGCCCTTCCCTTCACCCCTTTTTAGGGTTCCGTAGTAAACAAGGAACCCTTACAGTTTCGCCATATCCGCCTGTCCACAGCATAGCAACATAATTTCACATGATTGTTATTGTCGTATAAGTAAGTGTGATTAATATTGAGCACATTAAGGAACCGCCAAGCCTGTTTATACCTATTTATCTTGTCCTTGTGTACTTCTTGTAACTTTGATAATGTGACTGTTCTGGATGCTTAGCCAAGTTGCCAATCGCTAGCGCTTGGTGGCGTATCGTAGTTTTCCCTCCCTGTCATCTCTTGCATATTAGTGCGACAAAGACAGTTAGCTGCCTTTCGCTTACGATTGACGTTTAAGAGCTAGCGATTGGCAACTTGGCTAAGCACCCTGGTTCTCAATAAAAAAAAGACAAAAAATATGAACTCCTTCCCTCTAACTTTTGATCTGTCACGTTATGACGAATATAATCAGCCTAGCCGTTTTTGAATAATTACGGTACCCTACACTATGCATGGCCCGACATGCTCTAGGCTGGGTTTTTATTAGTTGTGTAATCAATAATGTACAGTAAAATATCAATAACACGGTACTTTGATTTGATTTGATGGTCAGTTACACCCAGAAAATCTACATTATATAGGGCCTGCGACCATATATAACATGGACGTCTAACGCCAGCTCAAAAATGCCCCCAAACACAATAAATTGTTCAATTGTGCCAAGATGGGCAGGACATAGCGCTTTTCATAGCACCGCGCATATTTCGGCGCAATATCGTTGACAAATGTTTGTAGAATATAGCCAATCAAAACTTTGATGGACCTATCACAACTATTTTTAAATGGCGGTTTAAGTTTTTATAGGTTGATATTGAAATTCATTACCGTGATGCATTGAAGAGGGGGTGACATTTGTCAATAAAAATTCAGGACCGTTTTTGAAAGGCAATTTAGTATGGCGTGCGGCTTCCATGTTTTATTTGTTCGTAGTATAGGGCGAATGAGGAGTGTAGACATTAACTCCTATAAAAATCCGTGTTTCAGTACGTGTACAATCAGAATATCTTTAGGGCAAGAGTAAATAGGTAAGCGTGCTCTACCGTAGACTGCATCATCACTTACCAGCAGTTATAGTCGTGATCAAACGTCTACCTATTCTGAATATAAAAAAAGATCCTGCCTTCGGTCCTTATTATAATCGACAAAGTGGGACATTTTTACTGACACGCTCACAAATGGAGAGCTAGCAATGAAGTATTCCTTACCACATATATTTATAACTAGAACCACTCAGTCTTTATAACTTTCAATAATACTCATGTATGGTTAATTGACCTGGCTAGCAACTTTCAAACGACGTTAACTTGAAATGTTGCTAAGTGACTACATACTATACAGTCATATTCTTCTCATCACGAGTCTCTCAGAATCTCGTGTATGTTTGTCAGCCTCCGTAGCCTATATTTTAAAGACAAATGGGTCTTAATCGCGTAAACTTACGTTTAATTATATCCTGACGTTTCGGGCATGACGTTACACCCGTGGTCGCAGGCAGACTGTCTTTAAAATATGAGTGATAATCGTGAAAGTTTAAATCAATATCTCCGTAGCCTAGTTGGTTATGTCCCTGCCTTCGAAGCTGGAGGTTCCGGGTTCAAAACCAATTTGTGTATTTATTAATCACAAATATTTATTCCTTGGTCGTGGCTGTCTATGTATCTAACTATTGTATATATCGTCGCTTGATATCCACATCACAAGCCTTAATTGAGCTTACCATGGGACTAAGTCGATATGTGTGTTTTTTTAAATTATTAATTAGCTAAGGAATCCTATACTCAGTATGGTTCAATATTTGCCGTGTAAGTATGTACCGGGTAAGCAGAGATTACGGGGGCAGTTGGGATATGAATGGGAAGAAGAAGGATTATATTGTAGGAAGGTGAGCAAAGATTTGAGACGTCAGTTATCATATTGTTACAATTCAAGAGAACTTTATTTTTATTTATTTATTGGATAAACAACAGAAGCAGTGATAAAACATGTAAGGTAAGTTGTGGATCAATGAAACAACTAAATTTCAAACCATTGTATCTCTGGTGTTTTTAAAGTTACGATATTGTGTTCGAAGATAAAAAAAATTAGTTGGCTATCGAATCGCATTCCTGGTTTCTACTTATTTTCTATAGTATATGTGTTATGCAACTTTAAACAAAAAATGAGATTTGTTTCATTGTATCCTTGTGCATGTACTTAATGAAACACCTGAATTGTTACATTGAAACAGATGTAATAAATCCAATCAACTATGAAACAGACTTAACTAACATTGGAACTGTGTTATATGTAACATATATATATGTATGCTTGCAATAAATACAAAATAAAGGAAAGTTAACAATAACGGTAGGCTGCAGTAGGTTTAGTTTAGTAGGATTCCAATTTGTTAAATGATGATCTTTCGCCATAAGATAGACTAATAGTCATCATTCTTTATGGTGTGTTAAAAAGTGGCTCTAGTTCTGAAAATAGCGTATATATATTCTTGAAATGTTTTTGAAAAAAAGTGTATTGTGTGAAACACCGTGAGCTGTTTCATTGTAAACAAAAAATATCACGGGTAACCAACATTGAAACAGAGTTACATAAACAGAAGCCAAATAGGTTATTTATATATTATGTGGTTGTTCTTAGTAAATGTAGGATCGGAACGTAAGAAGATGAGTGGAACGGAGCGTACGTGTGAGAGAAGGATGGTAGACGGTGCGAGAGGGACGGGAGAACGATTTGAATGGGGAACGAAAGAATGTGTGGTGTGTAAGACGTGGTGTGAAAGAAGTAAAACAATTTAGCTGGTGAAAATAAATCTAAATTAACGAAGAAACGCATTTTATTCGGAGGCAATACAGAATCCCACATAATTTTGGTGTCTGAAGCGGGATTGCCTCAAGAATATTTAAGAAACGACGAAATTGAAAAATTTGGAAAATTTTCACAGGAAAAAAAAAATGGCGTCCGATGGAAGTTTCAATTTTAATATGGTATTAGACGGAATACCGAAGTTCAGCGGCGACGACAAGGCGCATTCATCGACGAAATGGGCTCAAGATATTGAAGACAACGCAGAAATATTCAGTTGGACGGAAGCCCAGATCCTCATTGTAGCGCGAAGATCTTTAGTCGGCACGGCGGCGCTATGGCTACAATCCGAGAAAACCTTCAAAAAATACGAAGATCTCAAAGCGGCAGTATTTAAAGAATTCCCGGATTCCATTAACATCAAGGAGATGCACGAGCTGATGGGTAGTAGAAAGAAGAAGAAGGAAGAGTCCTACTATCAGTATATGCTGGTCATGAAGGAGTTGGGTAAACGCGCAAAATTCCCAGATTACATAGCTATACAATACATTATCGACGGCATAACTGATTACGAGCTTAATAAAGCTATTTTGTACGGCGCAACTACCTATCCGGTCCTAAAAGAAAAATTACAGTTATACGAAAAGATGAAGATGAAAACGAAGAAAGAAGTGCAAGAAGTTAAACCTAATCATAATAAGATAGAAAAAGATAATATGAAGAATTATTCATCATCGTCGGCAGGTCGAAAACGGTGCTATAAATGCGGCGAAGATAATCATTTGGCTTTGACATGTACGAAGGGCGTCAAATGTTTTCGGTGTAACGAGTTTGGACATATCGGAAGTCAGTGTACATCGAACAATTTAAAAGAGCGCGGCGATGTTCCGGCGGCGAAGTCGTTTCACGATTTCCGTAACGACAAAGGGAGACAGCAATCATCGGGTTCGGCGGCGGCGACGGATAGTCGGCGGCAGTCGGCCATGTTCGGGCAATCGGCCAATGAGGAGGCGCGCATCGATGACAACTTCACTATGGCGGATGTCATTGTCAGCGGCCGGCATTTGGATGTAAACAAACACGACGAAAAGATTGAAAATATTTCCGATGAGCCGATGAAATTGATTTATTTATGCGGAATGGATGTAAGCGCATTAATTGACTCGGGTAGTGCGTTAAACCTTATTAGATTGGACGTGTTTAATAAATTAAAAGTGGAAATGTGCGTTGAGGACAAAGTGATAAACGGATTTGGACAGTCGGTGGTAAGATCGCTTGGAAAGTTTTACCAAAGTGTTATAATTGACGGGAAGTGTTATAACGATGTGATATTCCATATTGTATCCAATGATGCTATGCCATTTCCAGTAATTATAGGTCGTGAATTTCTGGATACTGTAGTGATGGTTATGCGCGAGGGTTCCGTAAAGTTCATATCAGAGGATGACGGATGGTTGGCGAGGGTGAATTGTGTGAATGAGGGTAACGTTTCAGGTCACATCCACGACAACGTTGTTAAAGAAGAGGTGGAACGACTGGTGGCTGAATACAAACCTATACAAACAAAGGAGGCGCCAATCGAACTCAAGATCATACTGAAAGATGACATCCCCGTGGCACAACGTCCGAGAAGACTTTCCTTGGCAGAACAGCAGATTGTCGAAGAGCAGGTAGATGAATGGATGCAGAAAGGAATTATACAGGTGAGTTTTTCTGAGTACACTAGCCCATTAGTTTTAGTAAAAAAGAAAGATGGTTCAACCAGAGTGTGTGTTGATTATAGACTGCTTAACAGGAAGATGGTTAAAGATGAGTTTCCTCTACCACTGATCGAAGACCTAATTGACGAGTTGAAGGATGCTAAGTTGTTCAGTGTGCTTGATTTGAAAAATGGGTTCTTCCATTTAAGGATAAGCAAGGAGTCAGTCCCATATACATCGTTTGTTACTCACCATGGGCAATGGGAATTCCTAAGAGCCCCATTCGGTTTATCAGTCTCACCGAAGTATTTCATGAGATTCATCACCATTATTTTTAAAGATTTAATTCAAGAAGGTGTTATGATGGTATTCATTGACGATATAATAATTCCAGGTCAGACGGAGCAAGATGCACTCTCAAAGCTGCAACGAGTATTGGAAGTAGCTGCGGAGTATGGTTTGGAAATTAATTGGAAGAAGGCGCACCTGATATGCAAAGAGATTGAGTACCTAGGGCATCTTATCAAAGAAGGGCAGGTACAGCCAAGTCCAGACAAAATTAAGGCAGTAGCATGTTATCCAGAGCCAAGAGATTTTAAACAAGTACAAAGTTTCATTGGATTGACCTCATACTTCCGTAAGTACATACAAGATTATGCACAGATAGCAAGACCCTTAACTGACTTGATGAGAAAAGATGCTAAGTTTGTTTTTGGTCAAGAACAAAGGGAAGCCTTTAACATTTTAAAGATTAAGTTGACGAGTGAACCAGTTTTAAAGATATTCAATCCGAAGTTACATACAGAACTTCACACAGATGCGTCGAGCCAGGCTCTGGCAGGTATACTTATGCAGAGAAGTCAAGATGGAGAACTGCACCCTGTATACTATAGAAGTAGACGTACAAGTGAAGCAGAAAGTCGATATTCAAGCTATGAACTCGAAGCTCTAGCTATTGTGGAATCTGTGAAGAAGTTTCACCATTACCTATTTGGTATTCACTTTAAGATTGTTACAGACTGTCAAGCGTTTGAGCTCACTTTGAAAAAGAAAGATCTGACAGCTAAAGTGGCAAGATGGGTACTACTACTGGACCAGTATGACTATGAGATAGAACATCGACCGGGTGTTAAGATGCCACATGCAGATGCTCTTAGCCGGAATCCATACGTGGCCATTGTGGTAAGCTTGCACGAGAAGATTAGCCAAGCTCAAGAAAAAGATGAGGAGCTCAATGCCATTAAGCAGCTGATTTTGAAAGATGGAAATTACAATGACTTTTATGTGCAAAATGACATACTTTACAAAGGTGATCAGCGGCAACTGGTGGTACCTAAGATTATGGAAAAAGAGGTTATCAAGCAGGTACACAGTAATGGCCATTTTGCTATGAGAAAGATGAAAGATGCTATAAGCAAAGATTACTACATAAGAAACATGGACAGGAAGATTGAAGAAGTAATTACAGGTTGTATACCTTGTTTATTAGCTACCAGAAAAGAAGGCAAACAAGAAGGCTTATTGAATCCTATTGCAAAAGAAGGAACGCCACTGCATACGTTGCATTTAGACCACATTGGACCGTTGACTGAAACAAAGAAGCGTTACAATCATATACTGACAGTTGTGGACGCATTCACAAAGTTTGTGTGGCTCTACCCAACGAAGTCAACAACCAGTGCTGAAGTAATTAGCAGGTTGCAACTACAGCAGCAGACATTCGGTAACCCAATACGCATTATTACCGATAGAGGTACGGCATTCACGAGCGGAGCTTTCCAGAAGTACTGTGAAGATGAGGGTATCCAGCATGTGACTATTACGACTGGAGTAGCCAGGAGTAACGGCCAAGTAGAGAGAATCCATCGTATTATGATACCGATGTTGACCAAGTTATGCATAGAAGATCAGTCTCTATGGTACAAGCACGTGGGACGAGTACAGAGAGCTATAAATAGTACGTATCAGAGAAGCATAGATACCTCACCTTTCCAGCTGTTGACCGGTACTAAGATGAACTGCAAAGAGGATGTAGAAATATTAAACCTGTTGCAAAAAGAAATTATATCCCAGTTTGATGAAGAAAGAGAAATTCTAAGGCAGAAGGCCAAAGAACAGATTCAGAAGATCCAAGAGGAAAACAGAAAGAGTTTTAATAAAAAGAGGAAGCAGAGCTCTAAGTATGAAGTAGGCGATCTTGTTGCGATTAAAAGAACACAGTTTGGGCCAGGTCTAAAGATTAAGCCGAAATTCTTAGGACCCTACAAGGTAACTAAGGTGAAGCGTAATGATCGCTACGACGTGGAGAAGCTTTACAGCGGTACGGAGGGGCCGAACAGGACATCTACGGCGGCAGACTTCATGAAGAGGTGGCCTGACGAAGACTGCGAGTAACTGGTAGGATTTTTAACCTTTTATTTTTGATCTTTTTGATGATGGTGATGCAAGTAAGATACCTTATTTCTCGGTTACATATTTTCATAGCGTATATTTTAAAGACGGAACCTAAGCGGATAAACCTGATCTCAGTGATCTCACAAATAAGTATTTTTAAGTTAGCTTAAATTTTAAAGATGTCAAAGATCGTTACATAACATAGACTGTTGTTAGAATATTTTTATAAGTTGTTTATTTACGCTGTTACCTGAAATTTCATGTTACCAAAATGCTGTTATTATGTAAAGTGCTATGTTGAGCACAATCTATTTAAGACAGTTGTTGTTTTGTTGGACAACTTTAACGTAAGATGTTTGTATGATGTGAAGATGAATGAACGGGAATGATATCTGAGGGCAGATATTCTGCAGGACGGCCGAGAATGTAGGATCGGAACGTAAGAAGATGAGTGGAACGGAGCGTACGTGTGAGAGAAGGATGGTAGACGGTGCGAGAGGGACGGGAGAACGATTTGAATGGGGAACGAAAGAATGTGTGGTGTGTAAGACGTGGTGTGAAAGAAGTAAAACAATTTAGCTGGTGAAAATAAATCTAAATTAACGAAGAAACGCATTTTATTCGGAGGCAATACAGAATCCCACATAAATGGTACCGAGTATTGGGAAGATTTATTACAGCTTTAGATTTTATAGATTAGATTTATTATGCGCGGAAATTACATGTTAAAAATTATAAGATAAGATTTGACAGATCAAAGCTGTAGGCGTGATAACTGATAACCTTTCTAGCTCGGACCTTCCTTGATACTTGATCAAAATTCATAGAATTATAAGATCATTATAGATTAGATGTATAGTCGCCGACAGATATATTGGAGCGGGCATTGTGCTAAAATATCGGAACTTGAACTCTAACTTCATGACAATAGAGGTCCGCTCAGTTATTTGTGAGCAATTTTACTGCTCTAATATATTATCTCTGATGGCGACTTTAATACGGCTGATCTTACGGCCCGTTTCCGGCTACCGTATGTAGCCTCCGGGACCATTTCAAAATTAATTTAAGTAATGAGAAGTCACTAGGAAATCTATGCATATTTATCTTTGAATTTCATTGATGCTGTTTTTAATGGAAACTAACGGGAAATCAACCTTGTGGATAAATATTTAATTCTGCCATGTGTAGTAATCAATGAGATAGGTATAAAGTGCGTTACCGGTAAGTGGTATCATCTTGGAATCAAGCAATGAGAGCATGATTATTTGAAAAAAATAAAGTAAGAAAAATACATTACGCTATATTAAGTTAACAGTAAGTACATCTATTTAGATGTACTTACTGACTAGGCCATATATATATCTTAGTTAACTTAATATAGCGTAATGTATTTTTCCTACTTTATTTTTAATTGGCTTTATATTTAATTTTAAATTAAAAAATTGGCGGACCATTTGGTCCGCCAATTTATTTCTTGATAAAAACGGGTCTCTCTATTCGACACCTACTTAAGAAGCAGGTACACTCATTATCATAACTAAGTATAAGGTAACCGAAATAATTGTTCATACAGTTAATTTTCGTAATCGAAAACTTTTGATATTTGTTCATCACTAATAATTAAAGATGAAAATGTAAGAATGACTTATATTCATACTTTGACGTAAATCATGTTAAATCATTAACGCCCGCATAGTTCGCATACCGGTAATTGTATATACGAGTATGTAACACAATTTTACTTACAGTTTTGAACACAACTACAGGTAATTCACATTCAAATTACTAAACTTTATATATTTCCAAGAACATTGCCAGCTATTTAGTTTACTGATAAATATTTCTTAAAAACGAATACAATAAAAAAAATCTTTATTATAATAATATACCTACATACTTGTGATATAAGGAATGGAGCTGCCCGCCCGGTGAGCAAAATATTGCTTGTGTTTGGAAGTACCGCTCTTTCTAAGGATTATATTAAGTAGTACCTAGTACCTACATAGTATTTATAATAAACAATAACAACAAAAAAAACCGGCCAAGTGCGAGTCGGACTCGCGCGCAAAGGGTTCCGTACCATTATCAATTTATTATTAAAAAATACAGTTAAATCAACCTACCTCAAAAACTATAGGAGATAATTTAATCAAACCAAAAATCGTTGATAGAGTTTATTAATGTGCATAACATATATTTTTTTTAGAATTTTATATAGCGTAGTTTAAAAAATAGAGGGGGGGGACACATTTTTCAGAATTTGAGAGCTGATATCTCGAAAACGATTTGCTTAATTAAAAATGAGATTCATAAACCTTCATATAATTTTCAAAGACCTTTCTATAAATAACCCCACACGCTCATATACAGGGCGTCCCAAAGTTATGGGACATGAAGGGGAAGTACCTCAAATATCGTAGATAGGATATTTTTCTTAAAGAAGACTTTATTTTATTTTGAAAATTAAATAATACTGCATTAAAAAAAATCCAAAAAAAATTTTGCTTTTTCTAGGCATCGAACCTACTTTAATACGAAAAAATTTTTTTTCGTAATTTTATGATATCATTCGAAAGAATGGATGAAAAATAACATTTTTTCTTAAGAAACATAGTATCTAAAACTAAAAGAATAACCAAACAAGTTTGGTTCAAAATTCGAAAAAAATTGTAGTTGGTTCGATTTCCGGGTGAAGCAAGTAATTTTTTGAAAAACTTTGAATGCACTATTACTAAATTTTAAAAATAACATTAAGTCTTCTTTCAGCAAAATACACTATCTACGATATTTAAGGTACTTTTCCTTCATGTCCCATAACTTTGGGACGCCCTGTATAACTCAAAAATTTTTTTATCCCTCAGTTACATGCATGAAGGGCCCCCACCCCAATGGCTTTTTTACAATTTAGTATCATAATCATGTAGCGGTTCATACAACACATATCCTTACCAAATTTCGTTACTGTAGCATTTATAGTTTCCGAGTAAATCGGCTGTGACAGACGGACAGACGGACAGGCGGACAGACGGACATGACAAATCTTTAAGGGTTCCGTTTTTGCGATTTTGGCTACGGAACCCTAAAAATTACACATTGCAAACACTCATCCAAATCACATCAATATCATCAATAAAATCTTTCTCCCTGTCAACTTTGCAAACCATTTTTCTCACTAAACTCCAAATCGTTTCACTACTGCAGACATTTATCAACCCATAACGTGGTGCTTATCGCTGTTTAACGACTCCATAACCGCCTGGTTTGCGATGCTTCATTTGTTTCATTCAGTGCGCAATCCCGGTGCTGACAGTTGTCCAGATTGCAGCAGCTGTATTCGGGAGAGGCAATATGATTGTGAGTTTTGACGTGACATATAGGTAAAATCCGTAATTTCTTCCAGAGGCATAGGATTTTTATTATTATTAGTAATACATGTGATTTATAACCATAAGGGTCAATCACGTTTTTCTTTTGTTATATCGCTGTTTAACGACTATATAACCGCCTGGTTTACGATGTTTCATTTGTTTCATACAGTTCGCAATCCCGGTGCTGACAGTTGTCCAGATTGCAGCAGCTGTATTCGGGAGAGGCAATATGATTGTGAATTTTGACGTGACATAAAATCCGTAATTTCTTCCAAAGGCGTAGGATTTTTTTATTAGTATTAGTAGTAGTAATATGTGGTTTATAACCATAAGGGTCAATCACGTTTTTCTTTTGTTATATTGCTGTTTAACGACTCCATAACCGCCTGGTTTACGATGCTTCATTTGTTTCATTCAGTGCGCAATCCCGGTGCTGACAGTTGTCCAGATTGCAACAGCTGTATTCGGGAGAGGCAATATGATTGTGAATTTTGAGGTGACATGAAATCCGTAATTTCTTCCAAAGGCGTAGGATTTTTTATTATTAATACATGTGATTTATAACCATAAGCGTCAATCACGTTTTATTATAACCGCCTGGTTTACGATGCTTCATTTGTTTCATTCAGTGCGCAATCCCGGTGCTGACAGTTGTCCAGATTGCAGCAGCTGTATTCGGGAGAAGCAATATGATTGTGAATTTTGACCTGACGTACAATCCGTAATTATTTCCACAGGCATTTTTTTATTATTATTAGTAGTCCCTGTGATTTACAACTAGAAAATCGAATGAAAGTCTTGCAAAACTATCTCATCAGCCTATAATCAGTCAGTGGACTACACGAGATAAAGGCTGGACATAGACCTCTCCAATTACCTAAGTGAATTGATGATGATTATATGACGATACATTAGGAAGTAAATGCCTGTAATCTCCACGCTGGGTAAGCGGGTTGGCAATCGCAGTATGATGTCCACTCCTGTCAATAAATAATTGGTCACTGACATTTCGAATCCCTCAGTCGAACACTACTGCAGCACTTACGACACCCACAGGAAGAGTTGGGGTGGTGTCAAATGTATTCTTAGTATTCTTACTGCCGTCACCACACGGCACGGCCATTATAACCATACAAAACTATTCAGAGTTATTTTTTTAGTATTATACTTAAACAATACGGTTATGCGTTGACGTCAATAATATTAAACTACCTATTACAAGTCTGGCTTCATTCAGCCAGCGCTCAATCTCGTGCTGACAGTTGTACAGATTACAGCAGCTGTATTCGGGAGAGGCCATCTCAATATGATCAATGTTTGAGGAAGGCCTTTGTTCAGCAGTGGACGTCTTTCGGCTGATATGATAATAATGACGATGACATTTTTTTAATTTAATTATAAGTAAGATAATCGCACGCGATGCCAATCGCAAGAAATAATGTCAGCTTTTTTTTCCGCTCGCAGAATACCGACACAGGATGGGTCGCGACATGATTCAATCGGGCACGGCAATTGGAATGAAATTGTAATTGCAATTAAATTACTCCTAAATTAGATGGCAATGACCTTTGCCCATACTGTCAGCGTGGGATAACGGTTTCACGAGAGCATCGGAATTGGCGTATTGCATGTCGAAGTCGAAGTTGAGTCTAGGATTTAGAGTTGTTGACAACTACATAAGTCACGCGACCTAAGAAAAAGTTTTACATAAATATATAAAACTTTTTTTAGGCCGCGTATCTATATAAGAAAATAAAGTAGTAGTTAAAGTTGTATAACTTTAACTACTACTTTATTTTCACAACATAATCGTACTTTTATAACTAGATAACTACCAAAAAAACAAAAATTAGCTATATATGAATAACGTTCTATTCGGTGCGCCACGCCACTTGAAAACGAAACCAAAAAATGTAAACAAATATGTAAAAATTGTGACTGTAAAAAATTAAGAAAGTAGGTAGATGACAGCGTGACATTAAAAAACCTAAATTGTAGTAATGTTCGTAACGACACTAACGACAATTAAGTACAATATCTTTAGGAATTTAAGCTTGATCAGCGTTTTTATATTATAATCCAATCCTGAGTTTTTATTGAAACTTTGTACTTAATTAAAATTTGTGTTGAAGTAATTGTGAAAACACAAATCAAATTATTTATTAACTAAATATTTTGATTCGTACTTTTATTTCTTACCCAGTAGTCACACTATTTATTACTGTATAATTTATAAATATTGGATGTCATATACCAAAAAAAAATGACCAAGATCACCAACGTTCGAGGTGGGAAAGACCGAGTGGCCGAGCGGTGCAGGCATAGAGTATATTGAATAGTAGTGTATAGAGTTATCAGTCAAGGTTTTTGCTTGCAGCGCCATCTATTGATGATTCCCGGCAACTTTTCTCATATATATACATATATATATATATATATATATATACACATATATGTATAGGTATATATATAGCTTTGTAGATTGGTAACCTTTGAAATAATGGACAAACAAAACCAGATCACATCAAGTGTGAACTTGCCACGCATTTCTCATTTGGAATCAGCTGAAGAAGTTCACACATTATGTGACCTAGTTCTGTTCGCCCGAACTAGGATCGAGAAACAATAAAACAAAAAAAATATGTCACTTTCAAGTTTTATTTTTACACTAGCCTTATCCATAAAGTTTTTAGGTACTAACTTATTAAGCATCTGTATCATATATTATTTGCTATCAGTTTGATTGAAGTTGAATTAAAAAAACAGTAGCCGCATTGCACAGTTTTCTAATGTCGGCGAACGGAGCTCGTGGGACATTTCCATCTTGAAACGGTTTTTGCGAATGGCTTCCAATTTGCATATATATGCGTTTTGAGTAACATTAAAATGCTCACGCATTTTACCACAATTAGGCAAACAACACATTTAACCGCATCGCACCATTTTTACAAAAATCCAATCCATGTACAGTACATACATGGAAAAGCACAATTATAGGAGTCCAGAACAAGCACAGTCGTTGTATGAAATCACTAAAATAATATCGTTTCGATGCACTTCCAGTTCAAGCATCGAAGACAACCAAAGCGAAAATTTAATTATGGCCGACCTTGCAAAAACATTCCGTTCATTCAATATATTTTTTAAATGCATCTAAAATATTTGTAGCTAAAGAATTCAAATTGGACAAAAGTAAAAATACAAGTATAGCTAAATTAATATTACATTTCTCTATGTATGAAACAAAAATATTTTGAGAGCCAAGTAATGAAAAAAAACTAATACTTTGTCATTTCTTTCGTTTTGTTAACTGCGCGTAACGGAAAAGAAAATAGTGGCTGTACAGATAACACAAGATCTTGAAATTGATATCAACGCCCTCTAACGTTAATTTCCGGAAGCATATCCGATGACGTCATGAGTACATCAAATTCACTACTTCAACTAAGTGAAAACACCGTGGGTGCAGGCACCAACCGCGAAAGTTGAGCACGTGAGGTCGTTTCCCACCTCGGACGTTGGTGATCTTGGTCGTTTTTTCTTTGGTGTATGACATCCAATATTTATAAAATTTGTGTGTCGTCATAAACCTGTCTAAAATTAAAGTTTTATTTAAAATTTCACGTTAATTGGGTGTTCTCAAAAGTGAAAAGAAATCCAATTCAAATCATAATTGTTCATAAAAATAAATTGTTGCTGTCGACAAAAGTTTGATCCTCAAAATAAAACAAAACAAATCCCGATCGAACAATACGTTACAATTTCTCTTAGTATCATAAAAAACTAAATTTCCTGCGGCTTAATAACAGTTCAATTAACTAACCGCTCTATGTGGCTTCCGAAATGATTTATACTGCCGCCCTGCACGGTGGTCCGATTTCTTAACCAAAACTGTAATTAATAATGAAACACCTGTACCACTAATGATGGGCTTCAATGGACAGTATGATAATGCTAACCTTCTAAAAAAATAGGTGTCTTTTGTTTCTTATAGGTACGTGAGGGTTGTGATTTTTTTTTACTTGTACTAAATGATTTTGATATAATTTCAATATGTATTATTTGATTGAAAACGAAAATAAATATACCACTTTATTTTTAATTTCCCAATGAGTCATATTTTGTGACTTAGTGAGTTAGTGTATCTACCATGAGCACTATGAGCAGCGTCCATGAATTTAACGCAGACTGGCTTTAAATTTTCTATTCATGCCACAGATGTCATATATACCATAGATCAAGCAAACGTATCTACTTAGCGTGTCAAATGAACTCAGTAAAATCCACTGAGTTGTCCG